>JAMKPZ010000025.1:0-173762 GCA_024699675.1 Amphibolis antarctica
TGGCTATATGTTCATTCCTTGATTGAGAGCTTGATGTAGCTTTTTGACCACATCATCAAAACCTCAGCTATACACACGTCTTCCTCGCTGTGTACAAAAAATCAAAAATCATCACCTCAAGCATACCGATCACAAAATTCAAGGCACCCTACTTCTTTATTTTTATGCCCGACACGCCCTTCAACCCCATCTTCAATGCTGTCTTCCTGAAGAGTGGTGGAGGCTTTTGTAGGCCAATTGACGCGCAAAACCTGTTTGCAAACTCCACCAAGTGCGTTTTGTCCCTTCCTATCTCACTTATTGAGTTGTAGTAACCAAGCCATGCGTGATAGGCCGCTTCCTTGATGCCCGTCTCAATGTTTTGCATTGACGCTTCCACCTGGAAAAAAAAATTGTTCCACAACCTCGTCATGTTGCACTGGGTAGATAGGGGTCTCTGAGGAAAGACATCATCAGATTTCAAGGAAAGTCAATCATGAACTAAATCAATATTTAAGTTATAGATTAACAGAATGGCCCAAGGTAGAGGATGCAAAATGCAAGACAAGAGACCTAAGGTTAGACATTCCAAAAATCTGTGATCACCAGTGAGCATAGTTGTAATGTCACCAACATTATAACTACGGTATTGAAAAGACGCCCAAGGCCGTAGGCCGGTTTGTGATTAAGCAGAAGGCAAGAAAAAAGAATATGACGCAAACCTGAGATTTCACTTCGGTATCCAGTCCTGGCAACTTTGACTTCTTGATGGGTAAATCCTTTATTTCATCTATAAAATGTTCTTCCCATGGTGCAAGCAACAAAATGCCTTCTCCATTTCTGCCTTTGCGACCAGTCCTTCCAAGCCGATGTATATAATGTTCGCGATCACAAGGAATTCCCATCTGATACCATCCATTTCATCATATTACCGTGCAAAAACTATACATATAAAACAAAGTGACACACCACATAAACTCAAAATTGGCTTTTTTTTTTAAAATGCAAAGATTAAGCCATACATTAAAATATTGAAGCGTTCAAATGCAATAAGAGCTCTTTCCAAAGCCGAAACACCACAACCTATTCCAAATCGTACGGATAGATGCATGGTGTAAAATAGACATTTAGAAAGACACAGGATGAAAGTGAATGATCACAAGAATGTGTGATTATAAAATTAGCCACGTTTTTGTACTTATTCACAAAATGCTTTCAGAACCACATATCTCAAAGCCATGGTAGAGATGCAGTAAGATGAAATGCAACCAGAATGTTTTGAGCAAGAAATGATACCTGAATTACCAGGGTGACATCTGGGTAGTCCAATCCTCGTGCCGATACATCTGATGTAACAAGTATCAAACGCTTAGATTGACGGAATTCGTCACATATTCTTGTCCGATATAATTGAGGCTTTCTAGAATGAATCTCTCTCGCATTCATCTTCATATTCCGTAGAAACATATAAACTAGAGATGTCACCATTGCTGTTGTACAAAAAACAATTACCTAAGAAAACACACTATTCAGAATGATCAAATGTAATTATAAATCATATCCAGATGTTAAGAAACACGGAACTTGATTAAAGAGAAGTTAAATACCTTATACTCAACCTCTTGAATCGTATGTTCCCTCAGAAGATGATAAACTACTTCAAAGTGATCCTCATGTGGGGCAACAATGTATGACTGTGAAACCTAATTTTCAAAAAGGAATATCAACAACGCACTTGTTTCACTAACGCAATCAAAATTTTTTCGGGATTGCATGCTGAATTATGTATGGAATTTATCCCTTCTTCTTTTTTCAGTATGTATTCAGAGTAAATTTCATTTTCCATCAGTACCATGATGATACAGAAATATGATTTTCTAACAAAATATGTTACTATTGAAAAATGGATGTTGAAAGATAGTGGAATCATCAAATACACAATCTTGTCATTCAAAAGGGCCATTTGTTGCAATATTTCTGAAGCAATTAATGGCCCCGATCCCATAAATAGATTGAGAATGACTTATCTTTGCTACCAAACACTGTTCATTAAAATGGAAATGTAATACTAGACCTTATCATGGGTTTCTGGAACACCCAAACCCACGGTATCAACATATACATGGTCTTTATTCAAAACAAGTTGTGATACCCTGCGAACCTGAGAGAGCATATGAATAGAGTAAATAACATAAAAGAAAAAAGATTATCCAATTAGTTATTTAGAGTTCAAAGTGAAAGTTTATATTCACTCTTACCTCTTTGGGAATTGTGGCTGAAAACAACAACGACTGTCTCTGCCGAGGCACACAGTCCATAATCTTTTCTATGTCGCTTTGAAATCCTAAATCTAATAAGTGATCCACTTCATCAATTACAAGTACTTTCAAACCCAGTAAACGCACAGATAATCCAGCTTTATTTTCAATGTGGTCCAACAGCCTTCCAGGAGTTGCAACTACAATCTGAACAGGGAATACCAATGTAGAACAAGTTGAACTGTCATGCTGCGTCCATTACTTGTATAAGACTTTTGAATTAGTGAATTTTAACATAAAACATCCTCGAAACAAAAGTTAGGCCTAATGATGAAATAGACAAATTATTTATCTTTCTAATGTTCCGAAGGACATTAACCATGATTTTACTGCTAAAAAAAGGATAAATGAAGCTTCGAAAATGATCTTGAACATTTTCAACTGATAACCTTAGTCAAAGTCATTATTGATTTTCAACGACCATTAATGTGAATTACTTCAAAATGAGTGGACATCCGTTGAGCATTTCTAATCCAACTTCAACAATTTCAATGTCAACTACGCAGTAAAACATCTTTTTTCAAGTATCAATCTTTATAAAATATAAACAGTAGTACTTTAATGTAACCAGGAAGTGCACAAAAAAGTTCATTTTCAATGGATGTTTCAAGGAAAACCTGAGGGGGATTTTTTTCTAAAAGCTTTTGATCAACCTTGAACCGTGTGCCACCAATTAGGGTTTGTACAGTAGTGCCAGCATGATGCATCAGTAAGACATTTGCCTCAGCAGCTATCTGACTAGCAAGCTCTCTAGTAGGACACAAAATAAGAGCAAGAATAGGATGCACCCGGCGATTTGTGCGGCTACATGTGGCCTTCAGAACTGCTTCAATAGTGGGAAGCTGTTTTTGTTCACTAGAATATTGAAACCTCAAAACAAGCAACTTGGCATACAAAACTGTATGAAACAATCTAATTGTTAAAAGACGGAACGATCAGCATACCAGGAACGCTGCACTCTTGCCTGTTCCTGCTTTGGCCTTGACTAAGGCATCTTTACCTATTTAAATATTAGTAATAGATAAACCACAGTTACATATCAATAACACGAAAAAGAGAAGAAGCAGGAGCAAAATCTTTTGAAAGGGAATCCAAAGCAAATTTGAACTAAAAGGTTAGATGGCATGTAAGAAATGCTGTAGATTTATCACGTCCTGGAGAACATGGCTTTCAATATTGAAATAACATCTCAACATGCTGAGGTAAGACCGTAGAAATGAACTCCCTTGGACCACAAATAAGTAAAAGCTTCATCCACTTGATTCATACTTTTATGGCACCCACTTAGGTATTGCCTTGAAGTGATTTTTTTTCTAATGCTCATTTTTTTAGTTTTGGTCATCAAACAATGTCCATTAATGAGCAGCATTATTTACCTTGCATGGCAATTTCTATTTTTTCTAAATAGTAACTTTAGTATTGATTTATTGTTATTATCAACTTCCTTATTGTTATTTATAATTCGTTTATTGTTATTTGGAGGATAATTACGAGTTTAATTGTAGTAAGATTGTTATTCTTAATTTCAGAAAATTGTGCATTAAGTTATCTGTAGACTAATAGATTCGTAAATATATTTAGAAATAAATGAAAGATATCATACAAATTATTATTTTTTAATTAAAACCTACATGCACAGGTGCCTAACCATACTGCTATGGTGCTTTGGCACAATAAAAGGTGTCCTTTTCTAATGCATGATCATTCCATATTTCATCAGTCTAAACAATTGTTCATTTCACATGTATTGGTGCTTAATGAATTAATAGTTTCTCGACTCATTGTTATTGAAAGCGAAAGAAATATTTGAGCAAATGTACAAAGATATTTCCACAAAAAATTGCGATGCAAACTATTTCCTTGAGAATTCTACAGGTATGTTGCTAGTAGACCATTTCATCTTGAGAATTCTATTAATTAGCACTGCAATCCAGAGATTCTCAATGTAAACACGCTCAAGAACATTAAGAAAGCATTAGTTTTACAACATACCATCAAGGCAAGTAGGAAGAGCAGCAGCCTGAACCACAGACATTTTCTCATATCCAGCAGAAGTGAGTGCTTTTATTGTCAATGGGGAGATGTTGCATTCATCAAATCTAAATAAAATAAACATAAAGAAAAATTTTATGAAAGCATTATTGATAAATCTTGCAGTAACAATATCCAAATAGACGACTTAAGACTCAACATTTTCTTCTTATCTGTTTGCTCTGAAAAAGATTAAATGTTCCATTCCTAACCAGTGAACTAAAACAACCTTGTACATTAATTATTTTTACTTTGATGTTCTACCAAAAAGGTACATTTTGCCATGATCAATTAATAGTGTATATATCAAATAAGTTAAAAACTGTCAAATTGTCAAAAATATTCTAAACACAACACATAACAAATGATAAGGAAAACTAATTTCACTTGCAGCAATTTCAATCATTATACTGATAAAACACTAAATTGGAGTTTGAAAGTTGAATGCATGAGAAACATAATTCATTACTCCTATGAATATGAATAATATTGGAATCCTAACTTTCAAGCTGATCGCTTGATATTTGCTTGGTAGAGAACATTATTCATAAATAAGCAGAAAATCACGAGATTCTCATTTATTAGTCACGGAGCATAATGACCAAAAATCATAGATTAAAAAACAACTGATAAATCTCAAACGTGGTATTGTGATAGTTAGACACATAAGCAAATTGCAATACCTCTTTTCGGTAAAAATAGAATTTTTATCATTCTCACACTGTGCTGGTCCCTTCACATTCATTCGCGTCTTCCCCAGCTCCTCCCGGATATCCTGAACTGCTTGGTGAGTGCTGATCTTTTCTAGCAAATCAATAGGCACTCTCCTTGTCTTCTTCTTATCATAATTTCCCAATGCAGCCCGCGTCATGATCTTACTATTCCTTGGAGCTCCCGAATCCCATTCCTCCTTATCCAATGATCTCTCGCCCCCAAATTTAAACTTCGGAAAATTCCCATCCTCGATGCAGTAGCCGGAGTCCGAATCGGAATCCACATCCAAACCCCTTGTCGCCCTAAACCTGCCACTGGACCTCGGCTGCAGTTCCCTCCTCGCCATCACGGAATACTCCCTCCGCTGATAGAAAGACTCGACCTTTTTCCAGGAGCTTCCACTCCCACCACCATCCACCAAGCCCGGACGGCCAGACACCAACCTCCTAAGATCAAGAGGTGGTGGTGGTGGACTAGGCGGCTTTGGCAGGGACGACAAGAGAGGGCCGTCGTCTTCGTTCCACAAGTCCTCCGCAGAGCGCTTCGTGAACCGGTCGGCTAGGGCCTTGATGTGCTGCTTGGGTGTGACGCGGCCGTAGGGAAAGTGCACCACTTGCTGCTCATCCGAAGACGGATCGGCGGTCTGGGCGCGAATGGAGGTCCGAAGCCTGGCCTCGTAGAGCTCCTTCTCCTGCTTGAGAAGCCTGTGCTCCTTCTCCCTGGCAAGCTTCTCGTGCATGCGGCGGTACTTCCACTTGCTGAGACCGCCTGGGAATGTGCGGGGGCCGCCTCCCATGTGGCGCAGAGAGCGGAGGCTGGACGGGAGGCTGCTGCCATGGGAGATTCGGAATCGGAGTTGGAGGAACAGGGGGAGGGAAGGAGCCATGGCTGGGGCTGGTCACAGCTCTGGGTTTAGGGTTTTCCCACATCCGACGGAGAATGAACTGTCGACGACAAGCACGGTATTTAATTTAAGATTTTTCTCATTTCTCTAAAATATATTTTTTAGACTTTTTAAAATAAATTATTGTTTTAAAATAATTTTTCTTTACCAAATTTTAAATTTAAGATCGTAAATTTAGTAAGAAATATTTTAACTAATAAATATCACTTTGGTAGGTAATTATTATTTTAAGATAATTTTTTTATATATATCAGTGAAGTTTAGTAAAAAGTTTCTCAATGACTCAACCATTGAGATATGTAGATTGATACTTTTTTGATGCCATCTTCGTAAAATATATTTTTAAAAATAAATAAATTTTACTTTAAACGTCTATTTATTTTTAAATATATTAAGGATACTTAATATATACAAATTTTTATTTTATAATTTATTATATAATTTTAATATTATTTGTGAAATTAAATTAAATTTATACTCTTCGTAGTTATTGAAGCTAAATTATCTTATTATCAAATGAAATCTAAAATTTGAGTGTCTAGGTTAAGTTTGATTTTTAAAATTTAATTGTGTCAAATTTGACATAATTAGACAAATTAAATTTAGAAAATAATACATTGAAAAGAAGTTTTTCAAGTACAATCTCTATAAAAGTGTATTATTTTCTGTTTCAATATACTATTTTATATATCAAATTTACAAAAAGTCTGGTTATATCAAAGAGTATAACATGTGACCTGGAAAATCATGTTATTTGACCGACTCAATACAATTCAATTTAATGTAGTTCACATTATAGTTCTTTTTTTTGCTTTCACTTATTGATATCATAAATTATATGGTAAATCCTACTCTTACTTTTTTTTATGAATTATGTATATAATATATCAAACTAAATTTTATGTATCATTCTAATGTAGTGTTTGTTTAATATTCTACTTGCTTAAACGATGTAAAATATTTACTTTTATTTTTTATTGTACATTATAATTTTATACATTAACCTTTACCAAATATCTTTAATATTCTACGTTAAAAAATCAATACCAAACTTTACATATTAAATCGTGTGATTTTTTGAAATGTGTAAATTTATTTTACCTAATTTTATCACTTAAACAAATACTACTTAAGTGATAGAATTAAGTCGATGGATTCGTACTTTTTAAAAAATTACTTAATTTACAATGTAAACTATTAATATAGTATTTTAATATAAAATGTTAACAATATTTGATAAATATTACCATATATAATTGTAGTGTACGATAAAAAATAAAGATAACGTACTTCTTGAAAATCAATAAAAAGAAAATTTTTAAAAAAAAATTATTGTTGAAATTTTGAAAACCTGGAAATCAATACAAAATCATTTATAAACCTTATGAAAATTTAAAAAAATTTATATTAAATTGGTTAAAAATTAAAAATATTTTAATATAAAAAATATTATATATATATTTTTTATTAATTTCCTCGTGACACAGACCCTCTAATATCTAATTATTAAACAAATCAAGTGTAAGGGAAAGTTTGTGCCCTTCGAAATTTGGAAAACAGTATAATTTAAAAAATTTACTAATTTTTCACGAACGATTCCATAATTTTTTTTATTTTTAGATTTTCTATTTCTATTTTTAAAATTTACAGTAAATTACGATGATATCATGTAAATAAAATTTGTATAGATCAGATTTTAATTCATCTGACCACGTAAATATATACCATAGATTAATTATGCATATAATTCTTTTTTTATTTTGAAAAAAATATCAAATATATTAAATATTAAAATAAAAAATTATTTTCCGTGCATGCAAACAAAAGTGGTGGGTTGAACCAACTGGCACAATAAATTAAATAAAGTCATGTAAATACTTCTCTTCGTAATATTAAATCTAATTTATTCATTACATTTGTTAATGTGAGATTATTCTAACACCCCCGTATTATTGACTTTTTAATAAAAAATTTATATCTACGAGTGTCTAAGTAAATGTACAAGAACTGTATTTAATAATATGTTAAAATTTTATCTCGATTAAAATTATTTGACAATAAGTAAAAAATTCTTTATATATTAAATCTAATTTATTTCTTGTATTTACTAATTTAACTATTTATATCTAATATTTTTTAAACATCCGCCAACACTAATTTGTTCAAAAGGAGATGTTCTAGCATACAATTAACTCTCTGAGCAATTATTGACTACCAATAGAATATATAAAAGATGAACAGAAGATGCCAAACTTTTCCTGAGGAAAATGTGTTGAAACTGGCATGCATCTGCCAACTATCAACCATACTATATATATATATATATGTATATGTATATATGCATGCATCCACGATATTGAATAATTAATCTGCAAACGAAGATGTACCATCCACCGTCATAACTACAATTATTTAATTTAACTGGGGAAAGGATGATACTGTTTGCAAGTTAATTTAATTAATTATCTGGCCGACGGCATAAAAAAATTAGATGAAATGAATATATATATATATATGTGTGTTTGAAATGAGAATATAAATGAGCTAGATCACATGATTTTGTCATACTTGACATTATTTTAAATACACACATGTGTGTGTATATATATATATATATATGACGGTAGGTGATGCTATGTATTAACATTAATTTAGTGAGAATTTATTTATGTACGTGGAATTGATAAAGTAAGAAAATTTGATACGAAATAAATTTAACATTGAGATATTCATGTATTTATCAGAATTATAAATATAAATTTTTATATATGTATAGGAATTAAACAAATGTTAAATAACTTATTTTCAATTTCATAATTTTGACACTTAAATATATATCATTGGGTAGTTATTATTATTATTATTATTATTATTATTATTATAATATCATAATTCTATATTCATGATAAGCTTCTGACGGTGATACTATTTACTCTAATTATAATTTATGTATTGAAAATAATAATCATATATCATTTTGTGGGTTGCGTGCTGTTCTAAATGAAATCTGATTCTTGACAGTGTTAGATTTTTTTATAAGATAATTTTATTAATCAAGTTTTTTTCCTTTTTCTGGAGATTCTGAAACTGCTGAGTTGTCAGGAATTAAATGTTTGTTTTTGAAAACCGGACGTTATTAATTTAATTATTTGGTGTTTTTATTAAATAATTTGAACTCAAAAAAGAGAGCGGATATTCTTAATTAAGAAATCAAAACCAACTTGAATACATACTCTTTCCTGTAAGATAATATTAAACTTAGGTTTTATTTGATAACGATACGTTCTAATTGTAATAATTATATAGAATTAAAATTGAAAATAGTTTTATAAATGGTATTAATTGAAGTTGTATAATATAATTATATTTAATTTTAAAAAAATTTAATTTCAATTCGTAAACTTTTAAGTGTCATTATTATCGTATAAACTTCAACATATAAACTTACACTAATATAGTTTAACTCCATTTATTTTCATTCACTAATTCTAATTTCAGCTACTTCTAACTCTTAAAATCGATCAAAATTCTTCACAAACGTATTTTAAATTGTAACGTAAAAATTTATATATATATATAAAGTTTTGCATGTGAAAATTTATAAATCAAAACTTTGAAATATAACCTTAATCATCCATGGTTTGGGGTTAGTTTTGATCAATATATATCAAGCTAGATTTATTGTTGACGCTCAAAATCATTTTTATTTTCCTGATTAATTAGTCGTATTTTTCATAACCGAGGTATTGATTTATCGCAATTATTACCGTTACATTTAAAATAAAATACTATTAAAATATAGTGGTAGAAAAATAAATAACGATCTTTATGTACATTTATTAATTATTTAAAAGATCCACGTGAAATACAAAAGTCCTGCTATATATATATATATATACAAGGTGTGTTTGTTTTTGACATTATAAAGTTAGTTCTAACGATAGCAGAGAATTAAAGTTAAAAATAGTAAAATAAATAATATTTAAATTATATATATATAAAATTATATGATAAATATTTATACATAAAAATTTATACAATAATAATAACGTATCTATTTAATATAATTTTAAAAAATTTAATTTCACTTTAATATAAATTTTTATATATCATTGTATATAAATCATCATCGTGCAATTTAACATACGTAATTTGAACGTTCACTATACTTAGTTTTAATTTTTTATAGTTGTTAAAGTTCGAAACAAACGCACCGCACGTAGCGGTCATATATATATATATATATTTAAATTTAATTTGAATTATTAAATTAAGATATTATTGAAAAAGTAAACCACTGGAATATATATATATATATATATGCTGCAGCTAGCGAACCACAGCCGAGGATCCGATTGCAAACTCGCGCTCTCAGCTCCTCCTGCTTCATCTTCCTCCTCCGGCCGCCTCCTGGCCCTCCAAGCTCTCTGTCGACGCCCAGTACAAGTACCCGGCCTTCAACCATGAGGTCTCATCTCCTCTTCCTCCTCCTCTTCTTCTTGTTCGTCTTCGGTCAACCTTGCGGTGCCAGCAGCAGCTACGATATTGGGTCGGCCATGAACGGCGAGCAAGAACCGCCACCCTGCTCGCCGGCGTCGGCGCCGTTGCAGGATGCTTTTGAAGACCAGGTACGGCAACCGCACGTTGTGTCATGGAGGCTTGTCCCCGCAGGTCCCAACCCCCTCCATAATTGAGAGTTCGAGACACACACACACACAGATCTAGAGAGAGAGAGAGAGAGAGAGGGTACTTCTTTTGCACTTCTCTGAATGTTATGATGTTAATCTGTGATGTTTTTTCGCATAATTATCTGACAAATATATGTTTTTTATATAAATTTTTTTTTATCTATTTTTATTAAAAATAAACTTCTAATTTAACGAAATTTTATAATTTTATTTGATAATGATCTTTCGATTCTGACTTTAATTTTACATTAATTTATATGTATTATCGTCGTTACATAAATATTTATATATAAATTTTTATGTCACGTTAAATTTAACTGTTGGTAATTAATGAAATTCAACTTTCAACTAAGTTTTATAATTAAAATTTTAATTTATCCACGTCAGGAAATTTTAAAAATAAAAATAAAAATTACAACATCCAATAAACAGAAATTTTACAAATTTTGAGCCTCTTCAGACACAACATAGAAATTTAGGAAAATCTTTTTTGATTGTCATTTGAGCGCATCAAATAAACTTAAATAAAATTTAATAAATGCGACTTCTCCTCTTATAAGATGAGTTAACACAAGCAAACTCGTTAATGATCTATGCAAATAAAATTATTTCAATACTCACATTGAATTTTCCGTCCAAACATGCATCAAATCTTGATCTTGTTTGAGAACCGCATGTAAATTCTTCCCCAATTTGAGCAAATTTATACACACACGTTTATAAATATTTATAAAAAAATGAATAAATGATTTAAAAGGTGTTAGAAATTTTTTACCACAACTGAGATATAAACGAATCTAATGGGGGTTTATCATTTGGAAATAATAAAAAATAATGTGAAATGATGGAAATAATTAATACATCAAATTTTTTATTTTATTTTTTATCATTTCTAAAAACACAAATTTTCTTTAAATATATGTGATAATGAATTTCTTACCTATTATTTAATAGGTAAAAAACGTCTCAATAATTAAGCTATTTTCTAGTATTGAGAATAATTGTAATTACGTTTGTTTGCATAATTATCAACTCTAAATTTAAATAAAAGCTGTTGAAGTATAATTTTTTATAGATTTTTTAAATAAATAAACTATTTATAACAACGTTAAACATCAGTCATAATCTTAATTATTGATTATATAACATTATATGTATTTATTTACTGTAATTTTAATTTTAATGTATGTGTACTTGGACTCGATCGATTTGTTGTTAAGTTTTTCATTACGTAAAGTATAGAAATTATTATGTATTGTTAGTTAGATTTACAAAATAATTTTAAAATTTTACAATAAAAATTATCAACACGGCAAATCATATACATTCTCAAAAGTGTACATTTCATTTTAACTAATGTCTCATGTACTTATCACTCATTCTCAAAACTGTACACGATGACATTATTTTGTCATCGTATTTTTTAATTATATCAATATTTTTATATTTTAAATAATTATATTTTACACTTAAATTACATCATTACATAAATACCAATAAATTTAAATTCACCATAATCATATTAAATACCAGTTCACTATTAACTTTCTTTGATCAATGCACAAGAAATACAATTCAAATCCTAGAATCACTATTTATTCTTCAAGAAGTGATTTTTTTTTTACGTAAACATACCTTAATTTTGCCTTTAAAATAAAGCATCATTCATGAGAAATTTTTTTAATTCCAAAAAACACTTTTAATTTCATTATCAATGTATATATTTTAACATATAAATTTTTATCACATAAAATATTATATAATTTTAATTCTATCCATAAAATTAATTTCAATTTTAATTCTTTCTCATTCTCAAAATAAAAAAAAGTTACAGATACATGCTAAAGTTGTGTTTGTTGTAGAATTTTTTACTGTACACTTCAATTTTTTTACTGTATATCACAATAAACTACAGTAACATTTACTAAATAATTTTAATATTTTATACTAAAAATTATATAAATACATTTACATCTATATTATATAATTTTTTTTAAAATATAAATCTTATATCATCTAATTTTATATTTATAACAAACACAGATATATATAGCCGACACCAAATAATTATTTTTTCAGGTCCGGTAGTCGTACATAATAAATGGTAGCGAGAGAGGAAGAGTAGACAAGCTGGAGCGGTAGACATGTATTTAAAAAAAACACGTAAATAACACGTATTTAATTGTGTCACGGTGGATGGTCTCGTTAAAATAAGTAATCTGTGGAGTTGTCTTTTCAATTTTGTAAATAATTAATTATGGAGTTGTCAGTCGAAAGCTCCGTACAGTTGACGGCGACGGCATCGTGTGCGTGTGACGGGGATATGAGAATGCAGATGGCGCCACGTTTTTTTTACGAATAATTTAAAAAAAATTAAGAAAATGATTTTGAAATAAAAAGATTGGGAAAATTAATTTTAATAATAAATTATTATTATTTTTTTAAAAAAATGTATATTATTAGAAAGTTAAAGGTACTTTTATAAATTAAAAGTAAAGAACAAAAACGAAATCTAAGTCGATGTAATTATGAATCTATGAAAAAATAAATTAGAGATAAAAGTAAAGAAATGAAGCTAGTAAGAGGTTGATAAATAAAAAGACTGGACCGAAGAACAACGAACAAGATATTTGTGTTTTTTTAGAAATTAATGAAAATAAAAATTTAAATTTTATTATTATTAAAATGTTAAAAAAAATTATGGAAATAAAACTTTTTATAGGACTATTTTGTGTCTCGTATAAAAATTTAGAAAAACTTATATTTAATTTTTAAAAATATTCTAGATTTTGATATTTTAACAATGAAAAAATTACAAGATTTCCTTTTTCATTGATTTTCAAAGGCACAAACTTCCTCTTAAGATGTATTTCATCGTCATTGTAAATTATATATTTTATCATATATAATTTTACTTTTATCTTTTACTATACATTATAACTACGTATAATAACATTTATTAAATATCTTCACTATTTTATATCAAAACACCATTCTAAAAGTTTATATCGTAAATTATGTATTTTTTTTTGAAAAAAGTGAATCTTATTTTATTTAATTCTATTGCTTAAATGAACGTTACCTTAGATGTGAGATTAGGTAAAGTGAAGTATATGTTTTTTTAGAAGGTACATGATTTACGATAATAATAATTATTATTTAGAATATTAAAATTGTTTGATAAATATATTGTATGTTACGATAGTATATAGTAATTATTATCGATGTAACAGTTAAAAATGCTTAAATAAATGATTTTTAAATGTAAAATTAGGTAAGATGATATATATGTTTTTGAGTAAATATATAGTTTACGATGATAATTTTTATTATAAAATATTAAAATTATTTGTTAAATATATTATATATTATAATAGTATATAATAATTACTATCGGTCTAAATATATTATTAGTGTCAATATAAAGTTACTTAAAATTCTTATCATAGCTAAAAATAACTTTCATAGTTATAATAATATAAGAATTTCTTAATATATTTTTTCATTAAGATCTTTAAATACATTATCATTAACAAATTTAATTTTATTATTTTACATATTTTATTTAAATATTAAAATAAATACAAACATTATATCTATTTTTATAAATATAATTTTAAAAGTTACTTTATTTATTTTTTACTTTTGAAGGTAAAAAAACTTATCAGATAAATAATTTGTTTTAATTTTGTTTTTGTTAAATATATTATTTATGGACCCTGAGCCACGAGACCTGAACGACAGTCTACGGAACAAACGCACCCGTTTTTTACCGGCGGAGGATCGAAATGTGGACGTGTGATTCGCATTTGCCGCGCGCCGGCTGCGGCTTCCCCTCGCTGTCCACACCTTCGCACGCGAAGCTTTTCATCCGAGGGAGATGCAGATCCAAGTGCGGTGCGGCTGCGGTGTCGAGGGCTGCCCGGAGTGGGCCATCGTGGAGCTGCAGGGCGTGGTGGAGCCCCAGCAAGCCGTTCGTGATCGCCTCCAGGGCCTAGAGATCGGCCGCCTCTGCCGCACCTCGCAGGTCGACATAAAGTTAGGGTTTCCCTTGGTCTCAGATTGTTGCCCCGTCGAGATTTGTTTTTTCACGTTTTTCTTTTTCGTCGATTGTTTGTCTATTTCCCTGAGGTGCAGAGTGGCTACACACTCACGGTGGGATACCATGAGTTGGCGGGGACGAAGGTGGTATTGAAAAAGCCGCTGTTGGTGATGAGGAAGCGGAAGGTGGTGGTGGATGGAAACGAGATGGGTTCTGATTGTCCTTCTTCCAGCACGGAGTTGGAGGTCACTGGGATCATTCGGCAGAAGATTTTGTTCAAGACCAGGCCTAAAGCTCTGATATCAAGTATGCCATTTTTTGCGTTTCGAACATTTTTGTGTTGGGTGTCATTATGCTAAGCAATATAAATTTATTGGGAACTATTCTAGAAAAAATGAAGTCACTACATGTCTGCAATTGAAGCATCAGTGATTGGACAGAGTTTGCTTGTAGACGACATTAATCTTAGAGGTTAATTTTTGGTATCGTTTAGTTGCATTAATGAGAGAAGGTAGGCTCTAAAAAAAAAAGATGGCTTCTGAGAATTTTTGTAGAACACAGCTTTAAGATTGTTGGCGGGAAGATTATTTGGTAAAACGAGACGACATAGATTTTGGATACAATTTTTATGTAAATTACAAAATAATAATATATTTTGCAGAAATTCACATTAAAGAAGCTTTGATTCAATGATTGAATCAGTAGCCAGTAGTAGTGGATTAGCATAATTGATCTTCTATTTCATTACAAGAAAGAAGACTTTTTAGTGCATTTGTTTGCATCAACTCCTACCTCCAGAAGTTGTTAAAGAGCAACTTCTTGAAGAGTTCAAACAAACACACCAACTCCTTGCACTGTAGCAGTTCCAAAAGCAATGTTTTAAGATTTTTGTGGCTTTTAAGAGTCTTTATGGTTTTTGATAATGATAATCAAAACCATATTTCACAAATATATGATACCATGGTTCATTATGGATTTGTGGCATTGTCATATGGTTAAATGACTTACATAACCTTTGCGTTACATCTCACAAGAATATTGGATTTCTCATAAGGTATAGAATTGGAAAAAATAATTAAGTTTGGTGGTGTTATATCCTGTCGTTTCTTTCAGATTTTGAGTCAGAAGTCATAGTCCTGCAAGTTATCCAAAAGCAATACCATATCATTCCTAGAACTTTTAAACACTGAGAAGCTAAAAAACATGAGAAAGGATACAGGGTGCAGAAGCTCTAACTTCTCTTACAAGTTGGTATCTTGAAACTACTGCAACTATATTTTCTATCTATAACTTTTTCAAAAGTTGGTTCATTAAAAGTTGCTCAAAAGTACTTAAGGGAGACTTTAATCCTTGCTTTTTTATGACAATGGCAGTGTTTTCAACTAGATTTAAATCTAAAATCCGTTTTTGTCTTGGTTGAGTGAAAAACAAATTATACTATCTTATTTTTGTTTTTAATCCTTACAAGCATAAAATCCAGTTGATCATCATGATCTATGTTGAAGCACTTGGAAGTCACATTTCAAGTGTTCTCAAAACATCTAAGTTGGATGCAAGTAAATTGTTTGCAGTGGACCTTCATGACAACATGAAAAAAGTTGTTTTAACAATCAACAGACGCATCATATAAAAAAAATTCAAGATGAAAAAGGAAGGAACATTTAGAACTACTGATGTGCTACTTTTGACACTTATGCGTATGTTAACTTGTTTCTCCTTTGTATTTTTCAGAGCCGCAAGCCAAGGAAAAGAAGATTTATAGCTAAGCAGGTGCCAACATTCGAAATAGTTGCTTGAAAAGCTTGAGGTCTAGAGGAGAGCATCTGCCTCATCTCTCGGATTGGTGAAAGGTAGGCCCATATTCTATTTGATTTGGAGTTACAAAGGGCAGGAGTCCTGTGGTCATCTATAGCGTAGGATAAATCTTGCATTTATAAATGATTACCGACCATTGTAGCTGAGACCTTACAAAACCCATTCATGAGTTAGAGTGCAAACAACTCCTTCCGGAGTTGGTTCACGCCCACTTACTTAGCTCATTCATGTGCCAAAGCTAAGAGGGTAGAATAATAGTGAAAACCAACACAATGTAGGAAATAAAAATAGAAAATTGAGAAAGTAAAATGAAAAGTAGTGGTTGTTGGCAGACTTTAGATGGTCCAAAGGCAGTGTGATTGATATGTGCTAGAAAGAAAAACCATATTGCTGCTGACGAAAGAGAGAAAAACAATTTTACTTGACAGATTTTCATATAATCCAAAAAGAAATAAACATTTCATACTACAGGTAAACTTGTATCATTCATAACAATGAAGTTATGTACATTTTTAGAGCAAAAAAGACAGAAAAATACATTAAAAGATATTATTGGTTAAGATGAAGTTCAAATTATTTTGATTTTTAGAAAGAAAATTTTAAAAATGAATAAATGAATTTTATTAATTTGAAAGAACTAATGTGTCCCATGGGCTTCTCTTTTAAGAACTATGGTTAATACATGAAATACCCTACATCATGTTTTATACAATAAAATCACATAAAAATGATATACTATTTGTGCCACTAGAATTTTTAGGAATTGAATTCTTGATGAGTATTGTGTTTGTGTAGATTGAATTAATGGAAATTCAATTCCCGTCAGTACTTGTATAAAAGGTTGGAGTTGAATTGAATTCCCACCTCCTGGGCTTCAAAATGAAGGGAATCTCTTAACCCTACGCGTCTTGTTTGCAACCTTTAGGGAGGTATTTGTATATGTAGAATTAGATAGAAATAAATTAATTAGAATTTATTTCTTAATGAGAATTAAATTAGATAAAAATGAATTTCATGTGGAGGTATTTGTGTACTTCTCAGAATTAAGTAGAATCGAAAATATAAGTGTTTGTGCATAAGTCATATGTACACGTAAAATTAGACGAATGTGAATTGTTAAGAATTCATTTACTAGTTAGAAATGAATTTGGTAGAATTGAATTTAGTGTGTAAAGGTATTTATGTATTTCGTAGAATTGAACAAAATTCAAAATTTTAGAGTTTGTGCATTTGTTGAAATTAGATAGAATTGAATTTATTTTTTATTTAAAAATAGTAAAAAGTTAATATATTTTAAAATTTAACTATTTAAATAATTTTTTTTAGAAGACGTAAGAGTTGTAGAATGTTTCATTGTAAGGGGTGGGGAGACGAAGAAATTTTGTTCAATTCACAAAGAGGAGATTGAAATTAAGATGTTTGTTTTTAGAAATAATGATATTAGAAGTGATTTTAAGAGTCAGTTAGGAACTAACTACAAATAAGGCCATAAAACATTCGTATCATCCCCAACTATTCATGAAAGTTTTGTAATTATGACCATGACAATTCCGTTTTTATTACTTCCTTTTGAAGATTCCATTGCTGATAATTTCAATTCAAATGAAGTTTTTATATTTTTTAGATTGTAAGATTACGTTCAAAAGAAAAAAAAGAAGATAAGGATGATAGAGAAGAATACCAAGAACACGAAACTTTCACATTACAATTATGTTCGGTCCTTTTTTATTTTTTGTCTGTATTTTTAAATGTTTTTGCATCACATTATTTTTGGCGGTTGTTAAAATTTTATATTAAAAAAATTGATAATGAGTTAAATAGTTTTTTATATTTTAAATTTAATTTATTCTATATATTTATTGATATTAGATTATTTTAACACCAAGTGGATATGCACGTATGATGTTATGTTAGAATTTTATCTTAAAATTAATTGATAATGAGTGAAAGAATTTTTTATATTTTAAGTTTAATTTATTTTTTATATTTATCAATGTACGATTATTTGGTACAACAAATATTACTACTTTTTTTTGATCAATCAATCTTTACGAATAAAAATATGTATGATGCCACTGTAATTCTAAATGCAATGCATCAGATCAAACTTGATTATCATGCGAAAATTTTCCGCAGAAGCGAGTTTTGTGCGGGTGGGTTTTGTACGAAAGTTTTCTTTTCTCGATTTTCATTTTTTGAGTTTCTTGATTTTTTAAGTAGTACAAATAGACCATTTTTAGAAAAAAGAAATCTAAGTAAAAAGGAAAAGAAAAAAGAAATTTTTTTTTTTTGAGAATATTTGTATATTTTTAAAAAATTATAAATATTCAATGTTTATAAATACTTTTAATATTTTATTTTGTCTGATAATTTTTATATTTAATGTTGATATTTCTTTGATACAAGTTGTCTATGTATGAGGATTGGGAGAAGGGGAATTTGGGAAATTGGGAGAAGGAAAAAACGTAAAAGAGAAAAGGAGAAGCTATTTTGAGAGAAAAGATAGAAAAGGAGATCTGCGACATCGAGAGAAAATGTGAAACGGAGAAGTGACGTTGAGGAGTGAGAGAAGGGAAGAGATGTCGGTTACAAAAGGGATGATCGTAGTTGAGGATACATTAATAGTGTAAGAGAAAAGAAGATAGATCGCAACGATAACAGAAGATAATCGCAATGACATTGGAAGCAGAGAGTCTTGCGAAGTCGAATGAGAGAAGCTAAGGATGATATGTTTAGAAGATTAATGATTTTTCTTATCTGGAGGGTGAGAAATGTGTGAAGAAGTCTAAATTTTTTTTCAAAATTTCTGTTCAGCACAAATAGATTGAAAATTCAAAAATAGTTTTTTATTTTTTATTACGATTTTCAAGAAACACAAATTCCTTTTAAATGTATAATTGAAATAGACAACATCCAACAAGGAGTCAATCGTAAATTGCACTAATGCACTCCAAATTCTGACTGCAATTGCTCTTATGGTATTTTGTAAAGTTAAAAGTGTTTGTCAAAAACAAAACTTCAACATACACTACACTTGAAAACGAGATTTGTAAGGATTTTTATTATGTAGAGTATATACTTCATGAAACAATATAATGAAATTGTCAAAGACGAAAAAAAGAAGATTTTCTCACTTCAAATATCACATTAATCTAAAAAAATAAACTCTTAACTGACTTAACATATATATTTTGACGAACAAAGCCGTAAAACTTGTAAACAAATGTAACATTTATTCTAAGATTAATGTGTTTGTCAAAAAGAATAGTTTTAACATAGAATTTGATAAACAAATGCAGTCTTTGTATCCTAAGCAAGGAATTCTTGAAAAAGGAAATAAAAATGCAAGCATACCAAAGGGTAGATCCAATTTCAGCATGAAACAGGCATGGTGTTGGTTGTCAAACTTCAATGGCATTTGGCATGTACGCCGGCCGGCTCCTTGCTCTGCTTTCCCTAACTTGGGTCCAAAATTCCTAGAGACATCTGTGATTTCATTTGATAGAAACTTTTTCAACTTTAAAAGCAGAAAAAAGAATTTTTTTTAATTTTTTTATCAAACATCCTTTTAAACATCTTTTTAAATTCCTTTTAAAAACATTACTTTGAAAATCTCTTACATTATCATTACATTGAAAATGACTTTTAGTTTAAATAGAAATCATACCAAACTAAGCCTATGTTATGCCAAGGGGAACACTTTCACAGATTTGGTGCAGGGAATCGGATTCCAGTTCCAGGTAACGTCCAAACTCCAAACGCTTATTTATTGTCCCTATTCACTGCCATCACACCTCTCCTCCCTTCCCTAATCCTTGCATTGGTTGCCCTTTGCATACAAGTGCCTGGTCGCCCTTGTTATAAATGCAACAATCCATTGGCAACCCCTTCACCCCAAGTCAAGTCCATTTGTCCGTCACTCATGGGTTCATTGTCCTCTTCCTCCTCTGCTTCACCTCCCCCCTCGTCTTCTGGTAGAACAAGGTTTAGGGCCAGACCTGGGTTTCTGAAGAAGCAAAGAACACGGTTCTACATAATAAGGAGGTGTATCTTTATGCTGGTGTCTTGGAAGGAGCCCAGAGATTGAGAGGTGTATCTGCATGTGTTCCATCCTTTTGCTGCTTCTTGGCCTCTAGAGACTGGTCATGCATATAGATCAGAAGCTCAGCAGATATCAGGTTTTGGTGCTTATCGATGTTAATGTCTAGCTGTTCTTTATTTTCTAACTTTGAATTGGGAGAAGGAAGAGAACAGAGAAACCAATATCCTCAAATGAGAAAAAAAAATGCAGATAACCATCTCAAAGTTTCTAATTTACCATTCTGTCAAAATTAAAAAAGAAAGAAAAAACCTTTTTCTTTACCTTGTATTGTTCAACACAAATTGCAAACTTCACCTTTTCTGATCAGAACTAAACCAAGTCCTATGGGTGTCTTAGTTGTTTTAATCATATCACTAAAGGATGTGGGTATGATAAAACCAGCGTAATATAAGATTATAGCAATGCTACCATCCCTAGCCATTTTAGCTATTATAATTGACTTATGATGCAATCGAAACCAAAAGTCAATACCCACATCCAACGAAGGAATCCAGAGCCTAGACTCTTGTATAACCATCAGAAATACGTGTTGATCAAACCAATATTGCCGTGAAGATGTGAGCTAACTTTTACCACAGCCGGCATCAAAATTAAGTGTTTTAGCATTGGTAGTATGAAATAGAGTTCTAAAAAGGTTAAAGAAATAATGTTTATAGTGAACCATGAGAAATATACTAATCACCAAGTAAATCACTTAACTACAAACATTTTCACAACTTTCATGCTTTCATATGGTGAAACTGCAAATCCATTCAAGGTCAAGAATGAACAGCAGTTCAAATCACTGAACAAATCTGAATTACGGTCAATATAACCACATGCCATCGTCACATAGGCTATCTACAAGGAGGACAAAACAAGCATGAAACCAGACAGATGTTAAGGGGACGCAACAAAGATGATATAACTCGTTTTATGGCAATAGAAATCACACATTGCTTGATAATAAAAACACCAAAAAAACCCAATTAAAACGGATCCATGAAATCCACTGGGAAAGCCCAATGCTAGAAGTTTGCCCCCTTGGAACAAGTGAATGACAAATGAGTCACTTATCATTTTGCTCCGGCTGGACTTCTAGAACTCCAACTCGTCTCTTACCAAAAAGGATATCCAACCCATATGATATACAATATTTTGTATTTTTATTTGTGGAAACTCATTTTGATTTTCATGCAATACCCTTTTTTTTTTGACAATTGTGGTGTTTTTTGGGTTCTCCAGTATCCAAACATTGGAAGAGACTACAAGCATGCTCATGATAAGAAAACCATGTCCGTGCTAAAAAAAGGAATTTTTTTAACATACGTGTAATCAGAAAATGTTAGAAAAAAAACATAATGATCAGAAGTATGCATAAACAGCAAAACAGAAATAAACAGGCAGGAGCTTAAAGAACAGCTCAATCGGAACAGAACAAGAACAACAACAATTCATATGATTCACAAGAAGATTTACGCTACACACGCCAATAAAAATCACATTGTTTTTTCTATTTACCCATCAAAAGCTGCAAAGACAGCGCCACTTAAATAACAAGTATTAAACAACCAGTTATTGAGTTTTTCTTTTTTGCAAGTAGACCACAACAAACAAGTCCTAGGGCTAGAATCCAAGGTTGGGGAAGGTGAAGAGACGAAAGTTTACCATCACCGCCGCCACTGGAACCAAGGCCCCCTTACCCTCAGACGTCGGTGGAGACCTTGCTAGGGTTGCTCCCATCTCCAACGCATCCCTCGTCGGGGGAGTCGTGGGTGAAGATGAGGGGACGATCCCTAGCCTCCTCCTCCACCTCGTCCTCATCGACATCAGTCGTGCTGAGGTTTATGCAGGAGAAGCGCTCCAGGGAGGCGAAGAAGGCCGAGGCCACGCTCGCGCCCACCCAGGTAGCCATCTGGTCGAGCTTCTCGCACGTCGTAACGCCGGAACCCTCCATCTCGGTCGAGGTCGACGGTGGAAGGAAGGACAAACCCTAGAAGAAGAGGCGAATCTTCGGCCGGCTTGTTTGTTTTAGGCTGGGCGGTTTTCTTCGCGTTGGCACGACGATGACGACGACGGCGGCGGCGGCGGCGGCGGCGGCGGCGGCGGCGGTTGCGACGACGACGGAAGCAGAAGGGGAAAGAGGGCGGAGAACGCAAGACGGGAAGGGTGGTTGGAGTGTCGGCGGGGCAATGGATGGGGAAATTGCAAGTGCGTCCTTTTATTTTTCATATACTACGTACATCACTTGGAATGATAATTTGGTACAAATAACAGGGTAAAACTGTAAATATAAAATATAAAATAATATGAGCAAACTATAAAAATAAATGGATAAGATTTATATTCAGAGAGAGAGAGTAGAATAAAGTTGTGCAACTAACATTTGCGATAATAGTAATTTATAAAAATAACATGGTAAATTGGTAATATTATCGTATGGATAGAAGTAGTGAAGTGAGATTTAATGGTGTCTAAAATTAATAGAATTTCAACTTTATTGTGGAAAATTATAGTATTTTTTGCTATTTAAGGTGTATTCAGGGGTTTTTTAATTTTAAAAATCATGAAAAATTAAGAGTTAAATTTTATTATCAAATGAAGTTAAACTTTACAGTAAATTGTAAGATAAAAATTTATATATAAAGATTTATACGAAGATACGTAAAAATTTATATATGAGAGTAAAATTAAAATTATAGTTAAAAGATCGTTAACAAACAAAACGGTTAATGGGTAAGAATAAAAAAGAGAGGTGTAACTAAAATAATAAAATAGCATGCATTTTTGTGATTCATGGAAAATTAATAATAATTCGGTAAGACACCTTTACACAATTTAGCACGTAATGAAATCAAACGAAATCATCAAAACCTTTCAAAATTTCTTTAAAAGTTTATTTATTGAAATTTATACAGTAATAATAACGTTGGAAGTGATTTTTGAATTTTGAAAAAATTACTCGCGAATAAAATCTTAGTTATTTTTTTTAAATTATTTCAATTATATATTCTATTATTCTTTTGACCCATTTGAGTTGATTTTACGGTTTATATGAATGGTAAAATTCAAATTTAAAGAATACGTACCATTGTTTCTGTTTTGATGTTCCTGATTTTCTACGGTAAGTTTTTGAATTAGGTAGCAATTAAGAAAATGGAATACTAACTCATTTTTGGTAAGATTTCGAATTTAGTATTGATTTGTCAAAATGATGGGATTGCTTTATCCTCCGTAATTACTAAATCCAACCCTTAAACCTTCCATTAACCTTGGCAGAGAATTGGCTAAGGACAAGCTTAACGATTCTACGAAGAGGACAGTAGTTGGATATTTAACTTCAGGAGTATTTGTTTACATCTATTTTTAATTTTTAAAATAGGTTGAAATAATTTTTGATGCAACGTAAACAAATGTTTTTGTTCATGTTATTGTTGTTGTTTATGGAGAGACTAGTATACCTATTTTTGCGCGGTTCTTTTTTTAAAGACGTGAAGATGAATTTTTGCATTGTTTTTTGTTACTTTTAATTACCTTTTTATCTTCTCTCGTGGAAAAGACAATTTTACCTGTTTATTTAAAATTCATACGAAAAGTTTGCATTCTCTCCTTCTTCTTTTGCATACTAGCATTTTTTCGGAAAAGTTTGTCGTGGTGAGATTTGAAAATGAATAAAATAAAAATTTAAGTAAAGAAAAAAAAATAGAAAATAGGAATTTTTTTTAAGACTATTTATGTGTAAATTTTTTTAAAAATTTATAAATATTTTATATTTAAATATTTCAAATATCATTTTATATTTTCCTTATAACTATAAATTTAACAATAATGGAGATGTAATTATACTTAATATTGAAAAAAATTAAAATATTTTTACACGAATACCTAAATATCTAAAAAAAAAAATTTAATTTTTTTTTAAAAGATTTCTACAAATTTTTAACTTTTTTTCGAATTTTTGTCTTGATTTCTCGGACGACACAAATTCTCTAAAAAGAGTAAATAAATTTTCATATGTTTAACTAAGTAGTGCACCTCGGAAGTACTTATATAATTTTAAATAGGTGTCTCTTTAATTAATTTTGAATTGCAATCATTCGATATTATTAAATTATTTATTTTAAAATTTGCAGGAATTACATTTTTCTTTTTTAAAAAGTTTTTTTTTAATGATTTCATCGACCCGGGTCGAGTCGGCCCGGTTCACGTTCACTGTCCGGGCCAGCCGGACTTGTAAAGCCGGTGGTCTGGCCTTTTCTTACGACGCCGGTCCACAATCAACCGCCATGCCGGAGGAGGGAAACGAGCGAGGGCGAGAAGTGGACCTGTGGCGGAGGCGGAGATGGCGGACGTTGCGAGTGCGGTGGTGCACGAGGTCATCGGCCGGAGGATCCTCGACGTCGACAAGCCAATCGTCGACTACATCGTCAACGTCCTCGCCGACGAAGACTTCGACTTCGGATTCGAAGGAGATGGCGCTTACGACGCTCTCGGCGAGCTCCTAGTTGACTCCGGTTGCGTTGCGGACATCGCAGAGTGTCAATTGGTCGGATGCCTCCCCCCTCTGTCCCTTCTGTTCGTATATTGTGGCTTGCATGTTCAAATATCGATTTCAAAAGCCTTCTAAGCAATCGGATGATTTTCTGTTTTGCGGTCTTATTCCTAATGCTTATATCTTTATGCCTGGTGTATGTCCACCCGGGCTCCCTCCACCTCTGGTTATTTGCGTAGGTCTGCAACAAACTATGGGAGAAGTTTGGGAAGCATGGGCTAGTGAAACCAAAGGAAGCTGTAAGGAGTCTTGCAACTCCGATGCGAATGTTTGACGGGATGGACGAAGAGAAAGAACCAAAGAAGCAAGCTGAGGTGTTCGAGGGTCCTATACTTTCTGAGCGCGATAAAGCTAAGCTTGAAAGAAGAAAGAGGAAGGAAGAGCGCCAGAGAGAGGTACACACAATGAGAAACGCCACTCCTAAATCACTTATCTTTTGTAACAATATTCTGGTTAAACATGCTGTACTTCATTGCAACTTGAATATTACTTACATCTGCCTAGAATTAATAGGATTACTAGCCATTCATTTTCTCACTTGCTTTCGTAAAGTGGATGCTTGTTGATAGAATCGAGGATATGAAAATTTTTACGTAATTGTCTTCTTCTTGTCCTTCCAAGAACTTGATGGTGATGTTTAAGTTAGAATTTTGATTCCCCAGTTCGTCATTGTATCTTCCTTGGTTTTCATTAACCAATCTATCTTGGGTTATTAAACAGGCCCAATATCAAATGCATTTGGCAGAGATGGAGGCGTTGAAAGTAGGGATGCCTGTAGTTACTGTTAATCACTGTAGCAATGAACAAGGATGGGGAGTAAAGGACATTCATATGGAGAACTTTACAGTATCGGTTGGTGGGCGTGATTTAATACAAGATGGTTGTGTGACACTTTCTTTTGGACGGCACTATGGTAATTTAATTTCATGATAATTGGATTCTTTCATTAAGCTATCTAAATAACATGATATACAAGTGTTTTTTCTATTCTTTTGATGTCTTAATGTTCTATTATGTATGTGCATTGATGTATCACGTATTGAATCGTTCTAATTACCATCTTATAATTTGGATGCAAGCTGCACTTGCCATTGCATCAAGGCACCCAGGCGTTGACCAAGAGTACCTTGAATGCCTTGGTGCCTAGGCTTCACCTAAGAAGCATTTTTTAATAGGGTATAAATACATAACAATAGATTTATTTATATTACATGTATTTAAACTGTCAATGATGTAAAATGTGTTACATATATGTATTCAAAACATAGGTTGGTACACTTTTTGTAAACATGAAAGTATATTCATCTAGTCTTAACTGCTTTAGAGGTTTAGATTGCATTAAGTATTGTTGGGAGAATTTGCATTCACATTCTTAAAAAATGAATCAAACGTACAAGATTATAAACCTGTAACTGGAGCATGTACATAGAAAGGTATATAAATGGATTGAACTGTGTGTGACTGGTAAAGAATTACTTGGTACATTTTTCTCTTATGGTCAAGAGCCGTATCTTCTAGCCTGTGTTACTGTAGACTGTAGTATGGGAAAACAGAAGTGAAAAAAATAAAAAATTCAATAGCAATACCTAAAAGGAAAACTAAACATCGATGGTAATAACAACAATAATTCAAGCCATAATCTTGTTACATGGCGTTGATTACATGAATCCTTTTCTTTCATGTATTACATTGTTTAACTAAGGAGAAGTTTGTGCACACTGGAAAGTTGGGAAACGGAAAGCTTAGAAATTTTTTTTAAAAGTAAGGTGTTTGCACATTGAACTTTTCGGTTTCCGTTTCTATTTCTGTTTCTTGACTTTCTGGTGTGCACAAATAAACCTTAAAAGTCTATTTGTACCTGATGGAAAGTTTAGAAATAGAAATAGTAATGGAAATAAGTAGTTCAGTTGAAAATGGAAATGAAAAGTCAGAAATGTTAGAGAAAAAAAGGTATCTGTGCACATAAAGGAAAGTCAAGAAAGTTAAAAAAAATAATTATTTTAAAAATTAGGAAAAATATGTACTACATGTAAGTGGAATACAAACATTCAAATAAAACTTCATATCCTCTTTTTATTTTTATTTACTTTCTTATTTTCTCTTTTTCTTTTTATTTCCTTTCTTATTTTATTGTTTTTCTTAATTTTTTATTTTTCCTTTTTTGATTTTTTATTTTCTCTTATTCTTTCTATTTTCTTTTTATTGCATTTCTTATTTCTCTCCTTTTCTTTTCTTATTTCCTTTTTCTCTTATTTTTCCTTTTAAATTTCTTCTTATTTCCTTTTGTATTATTTATTTTTATTTTTTTTACAAGTATGGTACAAACATGATTTTCTGTTGGGTTTTCAACTCCCTAAGGTTGGAATGTTAGGAATTCCTAGGGTTGAAGAGGTGGAAAATTTGAGATTTGTTTCTTTAGATTCCATCTTACATAAAGGCCAAAAAATTTAAGTTCTCTTTTCTTACTTTTCATTTTTAGATATTTCATATTTTGTCTGACACAAACCTTCCCTAAATTATAATGCTTGGTAACTAAATATAAACTAATTATAAGATAATATAAATATTTAATTTTACCATTTAAGTTCATGTTTAGTTGTTTGAGCGATGCCTTAAAGAATGTAATTTCTTATAATCAAATTTTAAAAATTTTAATTACAAAATTTCAAATATTTCAATCTAATTAAAGAATGTAATTCAATTACATTATATTACATGTATGATTATGGTCAATCAAGCAGGACCTAATAATAGAAAATATCACATAGGGAATTTGATGTGGACCTAATGGATGTCCTCCACTCCTCGTACAAATATAAATGTGTTTCAAGTGAGATTAGATACATTAATTACTTAATATAAAAATTGAATATTTTTTAACAGCAATACAAATAAAACTGTAGTTTTTATTGTAACTTAGGTTGTAAGTTTTACTTAAAATACTAAATCATATTAAGGTTTAAATCCATCAAGAAAATATCATCATGTCTTAATTATTTTTCTTAACGTATTTGATTTGTTTATTTTATTTATATAGTTATAATTTCTTCATTAAATTTTACTTAATAAATTTAATTGAATTGTATAAATCACAAATTCATTCACTATTTTGAAATGTTCATTTTCTTTTATTTGGTATAATGGGCTGAAATCTCATCAAAAGCGTACTGTTTAGGGAATGATAGAATACTAAATATGATGTTCAGGATATAGGTTTCCATACAATCACATTGAAAACAATAATATAAGCAACTTTTTAAATAAGTAATTGTGAAAACAGGATGTGTTGGCTTTCATGTCTTAGCTCTTCTTTGGTTTTTCAATAAAAAATTAATAACTCTTATCACACTTTTTTATGCACAAATTTTCTTCTGAAAATGAATAGGCTGAATCTTATCAAACATAAGGTTCCTCCAAGATACAAAGAGGATCAAGAAGATCTCCTCTTTATACACGGTTTGCACTTGAACCATGGGAGTGGCTTTCCCTTATTAATTAAAAAATTATATGAAAATGATTGAATTGGTTCAGCAATGTAATTGGAAATTTGGTTTTACTCATCCAAGCTTAATCATTCAATTCTACAATTTTTTGTTTTATTTTAAGGTACCTATCCAAAAACAAAATAAGGTTTAAGTTTTTTTTTTCTATTGCACAATTCTATTTCAGGTCTTGTTGGAAGAAATGGTACAGGGAAAACTTCGTTTCTCAGGCATATGGCCATGCATGCAATTGATGGCATTCCCAAAAATTGCCAGATATTGCATGTGGAACAAGAAGTTGTTGGGGATGATATGTCTGCATTGCAATGTGTTTTGAACTCAGATATTGAACGAAAACAGCTCCTAGAAGAAGAGGCTCGACTGCTTTCATTGCAGGTTTTTTAATCTGCATATGTGATTACTTTTTTATTGATTATGGATGAAATAAGTAAAGAAGTTCAGAAGAAATACCCTATTTATGTTGTTTGCTGATGATATAGGGTCTGTTTGTGCATAATAAGGAAAATCAGAAATTTAAAATAAAAATGAGTCATAAATTTCATTTTTAAAATAAAATAAATTTAAAATATTAATAAAATTTAAAATATTAATATTAAAATTAATGTTAATATCAATAAAATACTAATATAAATGCTACTAAAATGCATAAATTAAATACAAATGTGTAAAATACCAATATTAAATTTCATTTTTATTTATCAAAAATCAATCATTGTATTTTTTTTAAAATCATCCATTTTAATCATTGTTGTTAAAAGGAGGGGAGGTCAAGTGGAAGCATGGCTTTGGTAGGGGGTCGTGGGTGAATGGGGAGGGGAGGTCAGGGTGGAAGAGGAGGAAGAGGTTGGATTAGAAGGAGAGGAGAGGTCAAGGAGGCCTTTCTAAGGATGATCAAGTTAGGGTGGAGGGGAGGTTGAATGGAAGGGACGGGGAAGTTGGGTGGAAGTGAGGGCAAACAAATGGGCCTAGGTGATGACGGGCATCAAATGAACATGGGTGGATGGGGATGAGGGGCATCAGATGAACATGGGCAATGATGAGTGAAAGGGTGTGTAAGCAATAGAAATCCACACTTTTTGTAGGGTCTGAGAGAGAATGGTTCAAGTATTTATATGGTGGAAAGTGAATACTTTCTTTAGTTTCTTTTCTGCACAAATGTTCCTAATTGCTTTCCTTACTTTTCAATCTAAACTAAGTAAGATTGAGATTGAAGTGTGAATACTTGAAATGAAAGGTTTTTTTTGAGGGGCAACAAGAAATATATTGAAATCATAAAAATGAGGGTGCCTACGCAAGCTGTAAGCAAGTTGAAAACCAAAACAAAAACAGTAGAAAAAGGGCTTCAACAAAGAGAAACCTAAAGGAACAAAGAAAAAGATGAAACACAAGTAGCACTAGATTGAAGGACCAAGCCACAAAACCATTCACATCACAGAGTCAATTGTTTGAAGTCAAACCAACACTTATTACCAGTAGTTGAAAATTAAGGTTGAAAATGATAGGAATAATAATAAAAGTATAAAATTTTAACAATCATAAAATACTTTAACAACATAATTTTTAGGTGTGTGCCTAGGCACCAATGGGTGAATTGGTCACAACTTGGTAGCTCACCTTATCTTGATTGAGTGGATCTTTTGATTGAGCTTTTAAATGTTTTTCTTTCAAAAAAACTTAAGTATTGACACTTTAGGGTTTCAGCAACCTAGATCTAGGGTTTAGGTGAGCATTTGAGGTGGCTTCCTTAGGGGTCCAACAGCCCTGAACAGTTGAAGGCTGGTTGGGACATTCTGCAGAAGTTCCAACCAGAGTGGATCTTAACACTAGAGATAGTGCAAGTTGGCAACATAAAATGGACCTGCTGGAATCCCTGATGAACTAAACCCAACGGATGCTTGCAAGGAGGTGGCCTACATGGTTACCATGAATTCATATAAGGCTTCTTTTGCTGTCATGATGGACTCGCCCATCCCTTTGAGCTTTCCAGACATTCTAGTGCATCTTCCACAGGTTGAAAATGGGGAGAAAGTCAGTTTGGAAGAAGTGACAATGCTGACTAGAACTTTTCAGTGGACTCTTGTGAGGCATTTCAATTCAACAAGACTGAGCATGATGGATATTCTCGACACCATGAAGAAAGCTTTACCATTCTAAGATGTGTTCTTTCCTGTGGCTGTTGATTTGAGGTATATCTTGATAAGATTCATGAACAGAGATGATTTCATTATGACATATGTTAACAATCTGTGGATTATCAAGGGGGAACAAATACTGATTTCATGATGGTCTCCACCTTTTCCATTGAGATATGAAGCCCCTCGTGTCCCTGCATAGTTTCATTTGCCAAAACTTAGAGCTCATCTTCAAGCTGTAGGGGTTATCAAATCAATAGCTGGTATGCTGAGAAGATGCCTCTGTGTGTATAATGACATTAAGAAGTTTATAAGATCAGGTCTTACTGCGATTTGCATGGAGATAGATTTTCTAAACCCCTACCTAGGACTGTTAAGATCAAAAATGGAGAGGAGATAATTGTGCAATTGATTGAGTATGGTCCTAATGAAGCTACATTTATCAACAACTGTTTTAAGGTTGGGCATGATCAATCAATCTGTTGTACTATTGGAGTTACTTTAGAAAGGTCAGAAAGAAACAGTGCTAGATTAGAAATGTATCAATCAATAAGTATGAGTACATCAGAAGAAAACAATGCAGGTAACATTGGTGGAATCAATGCTACAAACCAGAATCGTCAATAGTGAGCTGGGAATGAGATTATGCCTGCAAATGACAAAAATGTTTCAGAGTGGGTACAAGTTAGACAGAGGAGAAGATACAAAGGAGAATCATCAAGTAGAATGGAGGTTCAATCAGTGGATGGTGTAGATAAGGGATAGGAGCTGTAGAAAGATCAGAGATAGCATAGATCTTCAAATGAGCCACAATCTCAAGATGAAGGGTCAAGACCTAATGTTGATTCAGATGTTATAGCAGTAGCATATCAAATAGAGGATTCTATCAGGCAAACAGAGGAGAATGTTCAGAACAAAAGCGGGCTGGTGGAGGTTAAGTAAAAGTAGGTTAGGGAATCTCAAAAAGATGCAGTAGAAAGGCAAGAGCTCCATCCACAGATCAGTAATACAGATGGTAAACATCAACTCAAAGTTACTTGGGCCAGGGAGATGAAATAAATATTGTTTGGGGAAGAAGATGAAATTCTGGACGGTAGTAAGTTGGACTCAATCAAGGATGAAGGAAGATTGGATTTTGAGCAAATGACTAGTGAGATAGACAACAAATGGGACAAACCTCCTAATTAAGAATTAGCTGAAGTTGCGTATAAATTTAATGTTGAAGTAATAAGGTGTTATAAATGAAGAGCTCACAAAAAAAGTAAACTATATTATCTTAGAAGATCCCAGTAGTTTAGCAATGAGAGGCTTGACAGTAAAGACACAAATCAAGCCAATACTAATGGAAAATAGACAGTGAGTAGAGAAGAGAGGATGGACCTGTAGCTTTGGGCTGCCACTTATTCTTTACTTTCTTGTTTTTATGTTTTCTTTGCTTTTTTTACCATGATCAATATTCTCATATGGAACTACCATGGCCTTGGCAATAGGGTTACAAAAATCTCAAGGAATAATATCCAGTTAGTGGCCATCCTGGAACCATTTATTCGAGTTAATGGTGAGCAACCCACTGCTAGATCTTTAAAGATGAGCAATTGGAGAGCTAATGTAGTATCTGACAAGATTTGGTTAATGTGATCTGAGTAGGTGGAGATTTATTTTCATAGTGAAAGTGAACAGGCTACTATGTGTTGGATTCATCTGAATGGTGGCAGGAATTTTTTTATTTACGGCAGTCTATGCAACTTGGAATGCAGTGTATAGGTGACAGTTATAAGGCAGAACTCATCAACATTAATGCATATGTGGGGGACAACCCTTAGGTTGTGGGGGGAGACTTCAATGTTATGAGAACGGAGGCAAAGCTTTCAGCAAGTCTCGACCATAATAATATCATGGAATTTAACAACAAGATAAATGAAATAGGTCTGGTCAAACCCCAGCACATTGGAGATTTATTTTCCTGATGCAATAGCCAACAAGGCCTAATAAAAAATACTGCAGGCTGGTCAGAATTCTAATTAATGATGTGGCTACTCAAGTTTGGGGCATTAGAGTTGATTATAAATTGAGACTCCATTCGGACCATTCCTCAATGATTATCAGGAACTACATGGCACAAAAGAAGGGTCCATCCCCTTTTAGATTGCAAAGGATGTAGGCCATACGTGACAAATTCAAAGACACTGTTGTTAGTGTGTAGAATAGGTAGCTTGATAATTGCATGATCCTGAACATTAGTGGAAAATTTTATGCTCTAAAAATGCATTTGAAAAGCTTGAACAACCCTGTTATTAGTGTGTAGAATAGTTAGCTTGATAATTGCCTGATCCTGAACATTATTGGAAAATTTTATGATCTAAAAATGCATTTGAAAAACTTGAACAAAGTTGTCTTTGGTGATTTTAATGCGAATAGGGACAAAGCTATGGAGTACATTGGTCAGTTGGAGATTGAAATGCAACATGATTGGAATGATGCCAAATTTCAGCAGCTTGAAACCCTATGCCATGGACTGAAAATTAGAGAGCAGTAGAGGGAGATCTTCTTGGTGCAAAAAGTAAGGGTTAAATGGCTGAAAGAAGTGATAGAAGCACTTGATACTTTAATATGTTGATTAATAGAAGCAAAATGTGAAGGCTTGTTAACTGGTGACAAATTTGGACACTCTTTTGAAGACTTACAGAGACAAGGGAGATCTTTCTTTTACAAGCTTCTCACTTCTGAAAACCACCATACGAGTAACTGTTGGATTCTATACCATGTATGCTTATGGATTAGGAAAACCATGCACTTTGTAGGATCCCTTTGGAAGAGGAAATCAAGGTGGCAACCTTCTCCATAGATAAAGATCATGCTCTGGGTCTAGATGGATTCACTGCTGAATTTTTTCAAAGTTTCTGGGATATCATTAAAGATGAGATGATTGCTGCCATGAAGAAGTTCTTTCAAGGTGGGAGATCGGATAAAGCTTGGAAAGAAACTTTCCCGACTTTTATCTCCCAAGGTGGACTGCCTGAAATACTTAAAAGATTCTAAACCTATAAGTCTTTGTAACGTAAGATATAAAATTGCCTCTAAAATCTTGACTTTTAGGTTGGCTGAGTTTCTCAACAAATTAACATTGAGTATGCGAGGAGCTTTTGTCAATGGGTGTAACATTTTTGATAATGTGGCTTTAACCTGAGAACTTGTTCAGAAGATTGATAGAGGGCATAGAGGGGGAAATATTATCATCAACCTAGTTATGGAAAAGACCAATGATAGGTTGGAATGAGATGCTTTATGTGTCGTCCTTATCAGATTTGGTGTATCCAAGAAATTTTTAGCCCTTATCCAATAATGCATAGAAGACATTAATTTCTCAGTTTTTATAAATGGTCTCTTCGATGTTGTTTAAATCTTCCAAGGGACTTAAACTGGCTAAAGAAGTATTTAGCAGGGGTAAGGGGTTTGCAAATACTTCTTGATGACAACTAAATTGTTCCTTCAACTGGGCAGAAATAGTTTATCTTTTTCCCATTTTTTTGTGTTGATGACATCATTCTTGTTTTTGAAGGAACGTAAGAGAAGCTTGAAGAGACCATCAAAAGTTTTTGGGTCAGAAAATCAATGACAAGAAGAGATAATCCCTTGCTGTGAAAAACATACTTATGCAATGCGTACAAATGATATCTAAGGTGACTAGTTTTAAAAGAGGAAATTTTCCTTTTTAAATATTTGGGTTGTCCTATTTTTAAAGGAAGAGTGAAGCTACATTATTTTGAAGATATCTTATAGAAAATTCAGAATATGCTGGCTGGTTGGAAAGGCAAATTGCTGTCCTTAGTTGGTAAAATCACTCTGATCAAACATGTTCTATTTAGCATCCTTATACGTGTTCTGAGTGTATAAGATCTTCCTTTTGGAGTTGTTGAGAGAATACAACAAATTTGTGCAAATTTCCTTTAAGGAGGATGTCATGGAACCAGAAAGTGTCATTGGATAAAATGGAAGACAATGACTTCATATCCAAGGAGGGGGTCTTGGGGATATTGCTGTCATTTGCAATGAGGATGACTATGGCTTGGTGGCTGATGATGCAAAAAAATGTATGGACAAACACTATGACAATTATCCATGGGAAGTCCAACCAACAACATAGACCCTGCAGTGAACTAGCCCAATGGAAGAACTTAAAGGCTGCCTGAGCAAAAATCATGTCTTCAGCTAGATGACTTAAGGGCAAATGTGAAATTAGTTTCTGGTTTGATTGGTGGATTAACCCTGGAAAAATTGCAGATTTTATTGAAGTTGAACAAGGAAAGGAACATCTCAGTGACTGAAGTTTATAATAATCGGCAGCTGCTACAGAGAGCATGGGACTTCTAGATGACATCGGTTGGAAGTCATGGCTACTTTTAGCAACATTAATGATGATATCAATACTTTCAGATGGATATTGACTAAAAATGGAGAAATTTTGTTAGGACTGCTTGGGAAGCCATACAAAACAGGAAAGAAATGGAAAATTGAAATTTGGGCTTATGGAATAAATTCACACCCACAGAGATATCTTTCTTTCTATGGAAGATGATGCCCAATGGATTGCCTACAGAATCCAACATTCAGAAGAGAGGGGTTCAACTTGCCTTGATGTTTGTTTGCTGTAATTTCTCTAAAAATGTGGAGACCATTAACCACACGTGTTTTGAAGGAGAATGGACAACTCTTTGTGGGTTGTGGTTCAGTAGAACGTTCTAAGAGGCTGCAAAACCATTGTCAATGGAATGATAATGTCTTACTCATCTTCAAAGACAAGTGTAACCACCACATCAAGTTACTCCCGAAATATTTGATTTCTACTATGCTATAGGAGATGTGGAAGGAGAGATGTTGCATTCCTTTTGAGGATAAATGAAGGTTCCTTTGAGAACATCAAAACTAGAGTATTAAAGCATGTGCAAGATTTTTGGCAGGCTTTCAAATATTTCAAATGTAGAGTTGATGATGCTTCAACTTTGAGGAAGATGGGGTATAAAGTGTTAATATATCCCAAGTACTGACCTTATGTATTGTATGGAGGGAACCTGAAATGGGGAGATATAAATTGAATATGGATGGAGCTTACAACAGCAGCTATGTTTCAGCTGGCTATGGAATTCTTAGGAATGATAATGGAGGATCAGTGGTGACTTTTAGCACATGTTACAAGATCAGGGGTTTTGTTTTTACAAAAACTTAATTTTTATTTATTTATGGAGTACTATTAAAATATACATAATTTTTGAAATATATATTAATATTTTTACACCTCATATTTTGATGTTATATTAGTCTTATTTATGTATTTAAATGTTATTTTAAAAAATAGAGCTAAAATGATACATAATTATTATTAAACCTGTATAAATATATATTATATATACTAAAAAATATTAAAAAACTAATATTTGTTTAGGTGCTTAGGCATCAAGGAATTCAACTGTGATTTTGTGTTGAGCTTTGATGTGGTCAAAAGGGCATTTGTTGGTAAACTTAAACATATCAATGGAAATATGGGATAGGAAAACATTGTGTCAATAATATTATCATGCTGACATTGATTTCTATGTTATGTTGACAAATTGAAAAAATTACTAACATGTGTTGATGTTTGATTCCATGCTATGCACCCATCTGCCCTAGGTGCATATTGGTGTATTGCTTGGGAACCTTAAAAAGAATGCTTAAAACTAAACATTTTAGACTTTTTGTAATTATTATAAGCAATAATCAAGAAATTTCAAACATTGTTTTTCATAGGATTAAGTGGAGAAATAAATAAAGTGTCAAGTGATATGAAGTACCCTTAAAATTAAAAGAAAATTTTTAAAGGATATCTATTTACCTAGTTATGCTATATGATACATAATATTGGGCTGTGAAACTTGTATATATTACAGAAGTTAGTAAAATAGAAGTAAGAGTGCTACGATGGATAAGCAGTAATATTCCAATTTATAAAAAATAAATTAAAAATGATTTCATCTGAACTAGCATAAGACTTGCACTTGTTAAGGATAAAGTAATTAAAAATTGTCTTAGATGATTTGATTATATTCATAGAAAGCCTATAGACATGCTTGTAATGAAATAAATATTAATTAATATAAGTTAAACTAAAGGGGTAGAAAATGAAACCTTATTTCGCTAGAAGTTGTAAAAAATATTTTGAGTTAAATAATTTAACAAAATATTTAATGATGGTTTGAAATGATGAAAGGAAATGATTCCCATGGAGGATCTCACATAGGGATACTAAGGTATTGATTGTTGTTGTATATGTGATAATGTGAAATGCTTATTATTTAAAGAATTTCCCTTCTATTTTACAGAGAGATTTAGAGTTTGATGAGGAGATGGAGCACCGTAATGAAAATTCTAAAGGAGCAATGGATAGAGATGCCATTTCTCAAAAACTTAATGAGATATATAAAAGGCTTGAGTTTATTGATGCAGATTCTGCAGAAGCACGTGCAGCTTCAATTCTTGCGGTAAATAATTTATCCATGAATGTTCCTATAATTAGATAATATGATTTGTCTTTAATTCTTCTTTTACTACTAATACTTGCAGAAATAACATTAGTGCCTTTTTGGGAATTTGATTCAATTTTTCTAGTGCAAATATATTTTTTGAAAGAATAATATTTCCTAAGTGTGTATTATGGGAAAAAAAAAATGTAGTTCTGGTTTCTTTTACATGTTTGTGAGTGTTGAGGGTGTTCTTTTCCTTTTCTTTTTATATCCTCCATGCTGGAAATTATTTAGCATGCTTACTAGTAAATTCAACGGTAATCTTTCCATGAGTCATCAAATTTATGAATGCTGTATTGCCAATTAATTTGTGGGGACCAATATTTAGTTGTTTCATTGTAATTTGGAGGTCATGAGGTTGAATATTGGGAAACATCATCTTTATTCATGGGGGTAAAGGTAGTGCAATTAGATCTCACTAAGGGCCCACATTGGTGGAAGCTTGGTTTCTCTTTTTTATAATGCTAATCAATTTTACCTAATTACTGGAAATTAAAGAAACAATTTAATTGTGACCAACCAATAAGCTGCATTAGAGGTCCAGATATTGTTATCTACCTTTAATGTGAAAGCATGACTCAATTACCTGAATTTTAAACGATTTTTCTAGATTTTTGAGTCACAGACTTTATTTTACCTACATTTTGCATGAAATATGGTGTTCTACATCCTGATATGTAATTTTTTATGTGCTGTTAGAATTACTCCTCCCTGCTCTAATAGCACTGGTGTGTCAAGTTTCTATTCTTATATGGTTATAGAATTATCAACTGAAAATACTGTAGCTAACTTGAAAATTGCAAACTAAATCATAGAATATTGGATATATTTTTTTTGAGCAGCTAAATATTGGAGTATTTAATTTCAGATTGTTGTGCTTGTTGTGCTTGTTGTTGCCATTCTGCAATTAATGGAGTGAGGAATTGTGAATTTCAGGGTCTTAGTTTCACAGCAGACATGCAGAAGAGGCCAACAAAATCCTTTTCTGGTGGATGGAGGATGCGAATTGCTCTTGCTCGAGCTCTTTTTATTGAGCCGGACTTACTATTACTTGATGAACCAACGGTACTTACTGATAGATTTTTTTTAAGATAAAATCTCTTCAACTACGACCAATAGGCCAATACTATGTTTATCTGCCACACCAACCACCTAAAATGAGCTACATATTTTTATTCTTTATCAATGAATTTTTTTCCTTGCAGAACCATCTTGATCTGCATGCTGTTTTATGGTTAGAAAATTATCTTGTGAAATGGCCAAAGACATTCATAGTTGTTTCTCATGCAAGGGAATTTCTGAATACGGTATTTCACACAATTCCTTCTTTCGGTAATCTGTATATGACGTGTAAAGGCAAAAAGTAACTCTGTTAAAATTTCTGATTTTTTCAGGTTGTTACAGATATTCTTTATTTACATCGTCAAAAGCTTACTACTTACAAAGGTGATTATGACACATTTGAACGGACACGAGAAGAACAGCTTAGAAACCAGCAGAAGGCTTTGGAAACAAGCGAGAAGGCTAGAACACATATGCAGGTGGATATTACTGAAAACCTTTTTTTTGGAGCCGGAGAGGAGGAAAACTTGGTTTGCATGCCATGTTTTTTGTTGCATGCTTTCTTCATATTCTTATTTGAAGCAGAAGGATTGGTTTTGGCATCATGTTTTTAACTGTATCTTGCAGGCTTTCATTGATAAATTCCGGTACAATGCAAAACGAGCATCTCTTGTTCAGTCAAGAATCAAGGTGCCTATATTCCAACATTTGTAACTAATGTCATAAGAATTGCCAACATCTTGTTGTAATTGGCAAAATCCTATTTTTTGATAATAGTATTGGCATTTTGGTCTGGTGGCTCTTTTTAAATGCTGTAGAAGTTAAACTGTTGATTCCTTTTTACTTTTGTAATTGAGGTCAGGCTTTGGAGCGGATGGGTCATGTTGATGAAATCGTCAATGATCCAGAGTATGCATCTTTTTTTATTTTTGTTCAGATAATCATTAAATCTATTCAAGTCACTTTTATTTGGCAATGAGTATGTTTGTTGAACTTTTTTCTTTTATATTGAACAGCTACAAATTTGATTTTCCAACTCCAGATGACAGGCCGGGGCCTCCAATTATTAGTTTCAGGTGTGTTTGGCTTTTCTCATTGTAGTATTGAAGTTTCTTTTTGGAAATTGTATGATGATCTTAAGGTGAATTTAAATAGCATGTTTTTAGTTGCTAGCAATTTTTCATAAAACTGATGTTGGCTCTTCCATTTGCTGCAGTGATGCTTCATTTGGTTACCCTGGAGGACCAATTCTTTTTAAGAATTTGAATTTTGGCATAGATCTTGATAGCCGTATAGCAAGTATGAAGTGCAGCATTATTGATTAATTTATGTCTTCCTTTTCTTATTCTTGTCAATTGAAATGGTTATAGTGGTTGGCCCCAATGGAATTGGAAAATCAACTATACTGAAATTAATATCTGGAGAACTCCAACCAACCTCTGGGACTGTGTATCGTTCTGCTAAGGTAAATATTCTCAATTGGTGTAAGTCTACTCTCCAAAAAGAGCTTTTACTGGTGCAAGAAGAAAATATATCATTGCATGATTTATTTTAGTTGTTACAGGTTATAACATCCTGGATTGTCATCCTGTTTGTATGACACATTGGAAAATTTTACATTCAAAGATTTGCTTTTGGCAACGTTTTCTGTTATACAAAATGCTGATATAATTCAATGATTCAGATATGACACAACTTGGATTTAGGGATTTTTGAAAATTTAAGATACAACTTGGCTCATGTATTTCATTAAATAAATAATATATATAAAGATAAATTAATGACAAAGCCTACATCCGGGTAAGTAGGGAAAGATAGCCGGATTTTGGGTATGCACCCGAAATCCGTGACCCTCTTACCCGGAATTTGGAAATTTTACTCGAAATCCGGATGGGTATAGGCGCCTACAGAGTCTTTCTATATATATATATATATGCTGGCTCTGTAGGTGCCTATAGAGCTCGTATTTGTAGGTGGCCAGATTCTAGGTCTGTAACCCTCTTACTCGGAATTCGAAACTCTTACCCAAGCGTATCAACCGGATTCTAGGTGAGAAGTGGAAGAAAGGATGACGATTATTCATCACGGGGGAGAAGGGGAAGACAGCCAGATTCCAGGTATGCACTCGGAATCTGTGACCCTCTTACTCGGAATCTAGATGGGCGTCTACAGAGCTATTAATCTATATATATATATATATATATATAATTGTTGGATCTATAAATGGATCTAACAATTTTTCAATTATAATTACAATTATAATTGTAATATTACAATTATTGGATCCATAAATGGATCTAACAATTGTTGGATCCATAAATATATAATTGTAATATTTAGACAAGTCATTGTCATATAAATCAAATTTTCAATTAGTCTTCTATATTTGGATGGATTCATCAATTAGCTAGAAGGTGTGGGTTTGAAGGGAGTGGGTGGTTTTGGTGGATTGAAGAAGGTTTAGCTAGAGCACTAGTTGGGGTATCACAATGACGATGATATACTTGTAATGGATGCATGTTATTTAGCTTTGTGCGAGTAACCTTACCACCTATAGTAGTCAAGTTGACAAGATGAGGCAAGGGAACACTGTCCATAAACTCATCAGACATCTATAAAATGTGGTTGTGGCTTAAAAAAGGTGACATCTACATAAAAAAAAAATTGTTTTGTGGGAGGATAGTAGTACTCATACCCACATTTTATTGAGTATTAAATAAAAAACACATTTACTTGATCTACGAGTAAGTTTATCTAGGCTAGGAGTCAAGTTATGAATAAAGGCAACATAACCAAAAACTTTAGGAGAAAGAGAAAAGAGGTCAAGATCAAGATGAAGGTGACCTACTAAAGGAATGGAAGGCATCCAATTTATTAAAAAGGATGCAGTAAGTACAACATTAGACCATAAATAAATGGGAACTTGCATTTGCACCATATATGTACAACTGTACAAGCAACATTAAGAAGGTAACAATGTTTGCATTGGACAACACCATTTTACTGAGAAGAATAAGCATATGTAGTTTGATGAACAATCTCAAGAGTATTGCCCATAGAATGAATAACATGTTGAGTAAACTTGAAAGCATCATCAGTACAAATTTTTTTTTGTAATAGTAGAGATATGATTTTTATTTCATTAAAATAATTTCTAATTACATATATTTTATGTTTGTCCTTTAATAGATAAACCCAAGAAACATGTAGGTAAAAAAAAGGAAAAAGAAACATGTAGGTAGTTATCAACAAACATAATATAATATCATTGATCTGAGACAGAAGGGACATAGAGCAAAATCCCATATATTACACTAGACATTCCTAAACAAATGATGTCTCAATGGAAGACTAAGGCTACAAAAGGTAGCACGATGGTACTTTCCTTAATGATAGGGCTCACAATCAAACACAGACATAGACACCTAAGGTAAAGCTTCTTGTAACTTTTGATGGGATGGATGCTGAATACAACGATGCTACAGAGTAGAGGGTTCAATTGTGGAGACAAAGGACATGAGGCCATGAGGTATGTCATCACAAACTTCAAGGTACACATCATACCGAGCTTTACATCTCAAACTAATCCACTTTTTCATTTGTAGATTCTAAAAAATTCAATGAAAAGGAAAGAAAGCTACAAAACATAACAAGTGTTTAATAATTGCTGACATTGATAAGAGGTTCATGGGAAAATTTGGAATATAAAGGACACAATCAAGGGTAACTTATGATGAGGCATGGATGACGACCCCTTCACCAGTAACAAAACTAGTAGAATCATTGGAAATGGAAACAAATCTAATATCAGGAGTATTAGAAAAGTGAGTGAAAAGATCCTTTGGACTTGAAATATGAGATGAAGCTCTAATGTCTATTATCCAGAAAGCATCTTTAGAGGTAAATAGGGCAGTTATACCTGAAGTAGAGATGGTAGTGTGGGAAGCAGTGGTGGAAGTGCTATGTTTTCAATATTGTAGAAAAATCACTATACTTTTTGTGTTAAGGTGACAATTGAATGGGATGTATGAGTGGGTAGGCTTCGACTGAGAAGTAGGTGGCAAACCTGGCTTTGCAAGTGGCCAAGGCAGCTTGATCAGAAGATGCAACAGGAGTTGCAGTCACCAGGCATAAAACCTTCGTGAACGCTGTCTAGAGAATTTATCTGCAAATTTGACTTGCAAGATCAGGATTGAGAGTATGAAGATAAGCTGTTACAGCCAGTTCATTACAGTATTGTGTCAATTTGTTGGCATCTGTAGTCACAAGTTAATGAAGTTTGAGTTCATCTAGAAGGGCATGAAAGGAAGCATAGCGTTTTTGTACTGTATGCTCCCCCTGACAATTAGTAAAATTCTGTTCATAAACACCAAAGACTGTTGATATTTTTCTTATAACCATATGTAGGTTGCATTGTATCTCATATCTTCTTTGCTGGTTCAAGCAACATAACATTGCAAGCAATAGAACTATCCATGCTATTAACCATGAATTCACAGCAGCATTGGAGACACTCCAATTGTCAAAACTAGGGTCTTTTGCATTAGGTGGAGACAGGCAAGCAGACCAGCAATGTTAGCTCTATTGAGTGTAGTATCAGTGGAAGGAGAGAAGCTGACAGGAAAGGAGCAGGTGGACAAGTTGCACCATCCTCAGACGAGCCCTAAAATCTGGAGAATCCTTCATGAGCTGCCTATGAGTCAGTGACAAAAGATGTGTGGATAGGACTGCTGGATGAGCTGAAGGCCTCTGGTGGAAGGCATGACCCTGTTGGAAGCCTCTATGTTGATAGAAGATGACACAAGCCAATGGTGAAGAAAGAAGCTGGTGTTGAAGACGTAGGTGGATGGGGAGGAAGAAAAGGTGGGTGGGAGGGAAAAAAAGGGAGGAGAAAACAGTACGTGTTAGAGGCGCTGATGATCAAAGTGAGGAAGGCCACTGGAAGCCCTAGCTTGATACCATGTTGGAAGGAGAAAAATTACAAAAGAAAAGATTCTGCATACATCAAGAGTTGGTATTTCAAGTAGAGAAATAAAAATAAAAATATTCCTATTCTGTAAAATAAAAAGTCTTTTAAAAGGGAACGAAGATGACAGCAAAAGTAAAATAGTTGGCATAGTGTCTTGAGGCTCCATTTATTGTGGATTCAACATGTTTTCGCTTCTATTTTAATGTGGTCAATGTGATTGGCCATTGCTTATGTGCGTGATCATGGTGATTGGCCATTCGCTTGTGCTTGTTTGTTACTACTATCTTTACTATAGCAACTTCGTTGTTTGCTACATTTCTTGTCTATTACATCTGTTTACTTTCATTTTTGGTTAAATTTTTGTTTCAAGCTTTATTTTTATTTGTTGTAAGTTGGATGTTTTAGCTTGAGGAAATAAAGAGTTATGTATTAATTGTTGATAATGGTCTCACATTAGTAGTGAGTAATTTGTCTATCATGTAACATTTATTTGTAGAGGTGTAGTAATAGTGAATGAATAATAATCTTTGGCATCTTTTCATGGTATAGTTTAGTTTTTTTAGAAATTTTCAGATTGCACTAATAATTTTTTCCTTGCCATAGATTTCACTAGTTTTGCTTGCAGGTACGAATGGCTGTATTTAGTCAGCACCATGTTGATGGACTTGATCTATCCTCAAATCCTCTTCTTTACATGATGCGCTGCTACCCAGTAAGTGTCTTAATTTAATTTTATACCAATTTTCATTTTTTTCCTTTTGAAATTGTTGTTATGCCTATGAACAATATAGTTGGATTTTTTGGAGATAACAAGGTAATGATGTTATAAACACCATAATTAGAAACTGAATTGCTTACCTGTATAAAACATGTCTTGATATTCATCTCTCCCCTCGATCAAATAGGTATTCTTTCTTATATACACTACCACATAATTTTCTGAGCTGCTTACCAGTTACTGCTAACAAGGTAATGATGTTATAAACACCATAATTAGAAACTGAATTGCTTACCTGTATAAAACATGTCTTGATATTCATTTCTCTCCCCTCGATCAAATAGGTATTCTTTCTTATATACATTATCACATTATTTTCTGAGCTGCTTACCAGTTACTGCTAAAAGTTCTCTAGCCTGCTGTAACCTTGTTATCGAACATCTTTCCCTCATTACAAGCCATTCGTTCTTTGCTGGAAGTTGTACAATTTATTCAGTAGTTCATATCATATGGACACAAGGACGCACAATAATCATACTTGTTAATGCTTCAAGGTGCTCTAGTGTTGACCAAGTGCACTTTGAATGCTGGTCTAAGCTTAGGCACCATTTTTAATAAGGTGTATATATGCATTAAATAATATATGTGTACATTGCATAACAAAGATGTAAAATGTGTTAAATATATATAACACAAAAATCAGATCTAAATTACTCAAATTTATGTAAATATGAAAAAAGTCATGATGCATGGATTTTTCCAATATAATGTTTAATGAAAATTATAATAATGTTGTAGAAAATGCAAAACATATGTGTGATACTGTGGCCAACGATTGAGGGAGTTTCCATCATAGAAGTGTACAAGAGATTCAGAAAACAGAGGATTCTATATCCAAGCAAGAACTCCCACAATAACTTCGAAGTTGATCCATCCCTTGCTCTCCTTCACACCCTGTTGTCTCAAGAATGTGCTCCTGACAATAATACAAATCACATTCCTCTTGTTTATGCATACCAATCTTCTTCCCCACCAACATACCTGTTAACCAGTGAAGCATCAAATGGGTACTTGAAGAAACTCAAATAGTGCATGAAAATCCAATAGTTTCATATGTTTTCTTGAAATATGAAGTTCCCAGAGAAGAGGAAGGAGTTCATGAATCCTGTGATGAGTGAATTTCTGTTGATTAACTTTGAGACTGGGACATTGAAGCACGAGACAAAGTAATTGGCCATGAAAACCACAAGCCATCTGCTCAGTGAGAAGTAGAAAAACATATCTGTCTCTCTTGAGTTTTATCATCTGGTACATATGGATTAAGTATAGAAGTGCAACTGCTAGCAGTTAAGGGAGGAAGACGATGGTGTTGGACATAATGTAGGAGATTCTGTGGGCCAACTCTCTTGGTCCCTCTTGCGAAGATTGTTCCTTCTTGAAGAAAAATGGGAGGGCGTTCAACTGTGGAGTAGAGGAGGAATATAATGGTGAAGGCAAATGACCCAAGCATTTTTGTGCACGATTGCAGTTTAACTAGAAGTGGCTGCAAAGAGGGGGTTTCCATGATCCTCCTGCTCACCACATGGTTGTTGATGATCCTACAGTGAGCACAAGTTGGAAGAGAGGTACACAGATCTTTACTCCACACATGTGACACTTCAATGATCTTCAATCGCAAATGTTGAATGGATTCAAAGCCATGCACCTACAACTGCCTAATGGATACCTACAGCCATGTTTATTGTTGGTGCCTATAGCCTCATTTTAACATTATGTAAAAATATGAATTAGTTATGTTGCACAAATTTTATCAGTAAAATGAAAAAGGAAAAAACATCAAAATTTTGTATAATATGTTAGTTACATGTAAAAGGTACAAAATCAATAATAATAAAAAGATTTCAAAAGCTTAAAATACACCAATACACCAAAAGTTTGGAGAAATATGAATCATACAAACATCTTTGCATAAGTTTGGAGCGGTTGGTGGAACATTGGATCTGATTAGGATATGTATATTAAGAAAACTACACATAAAATTTTACCTTCATTATAGTGCCTAGGTGACACCTAGGCTGGCACATCAAAAAGTATGAGATAACATTCTAAATTGCACACAACAAAATCAGACAGACTAGAAGGGAATACAAAAAGTTTTGACAAGTCTGGGAATGATTACTCATACACTAAATGGAATGGTCTCTTCTTTACATATTAGTCTCTTAACTTAATTTTGTTGTACCTTTTCTTTTGAAACAAAAGATGGTTATCTATGCGGGAGTGCCATATTTGGAAATTTCAGAGATGTCAGAGATAAATGATGTTATAACACCATAATCAGAAGAAACTGAATGTGTTTCCTGTATAAACACATTTTTATATTTTCTTTCCATTCGTTAGGTATTCTTTTTATATACAGTCATATAATTTTCTGAACTGTTTACCCCTAAAAATAGTGCCCTAGACTTCTAGACTGTTGTGACCTTCTTCTTGTCATTACAAGCCATTTGGTGTTTGCTGGAACTATGAAAGTTTTAAAATTTATTTAGTGCTTCATATTGTGTGGAAGCAAAGATACAGAAGACAACGTTCTAAATTCCATGTAAGAAAGACAGATTTCTGATTTCATATACCATGTGGCATTGAGCCAATGTTTAGGACAGTGGGAAAAACTCCAGGCTGTTTGGCTTTCACATCCTGCGTATTCTATAAGATTTACATTTGGTCATGGATTGTCATTTGTGAATGATCATTCTTTGTTTCAATTTTCATCTCTATTTGATGTTCTTTGTATTTAGTTCCAGTCTTCTTCTGGATAAGCTTGTACCTTGGTTTTATTTAATGTCTTAGCTTTCTTACCACTTAAAAAGAAACATGATCTATACTTAGAACTATGCTACATATGTTCACGCAAGCACCTCTTTTCTATGATTAATCTGTTTTCTCTGTTTTCTCAGGGTGTCCCAGAACAAAAACTCAGGTCTCACCTGGGTTCCCTTGGTGTCACTGGCAACCTTGCGCTTCAGCCAATGTACACTTTGTCTGGTGTGTTTCTTTTTTATTGAAGCAAATTGGCAATATCATTATCTACATGAGCGATCTTTCAAAAGACTATTCTCCAGATTTTGACTCAAAATTTACCTACCAAACCATTAGGTTAAATGAGTTCTTATGCTTATCTATGTGAACTTTTACCATTCTAATTTATTGAACAAATGGTGCACAAGATATCAGCTCATATATTAATTCAAGCCAATTGAGAAAACAACCTTGTCCTGGAATTCTGTTTGAGAAAATTGTGCATGATATAATTTATGGATTTTACATATTTAGGTTGTAATCTGTAACCATCTATAATTCTCTTCCTATGTGGCTATTTCCTGCTCTTGCCCATGCAGTTGTTTGGTATTGCCAAAGGCATTGGCTTTTCAACTACATACAGTGTGCTAAGTTACGTAACTATAATGGACACTGGATGACATGTCCTCTTGCACTACTTAGACTGCCACTGGATTACGAGTTAGCACATATGTGAACTGATAAATCACCTTAGTTGTCCATGTAAGAAGCTGAGGATAATGTCCAAAACTAACAGTAATGGATTATTACATTTAGATTTTTATGAGGTTTGAAAAGAAAGTTATTTTACAGGGGAAAAATGAGTTGCACACATCCAGATGATGAGTTTCTCTACTTAATTTGACATGTCACTAGTTTGTTTGACATCAATGATGACGTTTGACATATTATTTGGCATGAGTTCACTTATTTCAAAACCTGAAATTTAAGATTGATATGTTTATTTTACAATTCCTTGTAATTGGAACCTGCGGTTTCCATGTTTGGTAAGCTTTGAATATATTGTTGGCTACAGGTGGTCAGAAGAGCAGAGTTGCATTTGCAAAGATTACTTTCAAGAAACCACATATCATTTTGCTTGATGAACCATCAAATCATCTTGTGAGTACTTAAAGTAATACGAGTTATTTCCTTTTTGACAACTTGCCTGCTGATTGTTGTGGCCGTGGTCAAGTTTCTCCTTATGAATCTAATTATAATTTCAAAACTAATTTCTATTCCTTCTCTCCATTGTCAATCAATTGACCTGAATAATTTGGTGAATTGTGAAATCCCTCCATTATCAATCTATCATCCTTAAAATTTCGTGAATCATATTGTCTCAATGATTTCAGCTTCCAGCGAAAGGAAAAAAATAGTGAAGCAAAGTCAAAAATTTTCTATTCATGATAAATCAGATTATATGGCCAATCCTATATAATGAGATAAAGGTGTTTGTTTGGTGGTTGTTAATAAATCAGATTATAGCATGCTTAATTGGTGACTTGTGCTGCAAATCAACACAGCATGCATTCCACTTTATAAAAGAAACATATCCTCTACGATGAAAAAATGCTATTATCTTATTTCCCGACGTTTCATTCTTCAATGATTAGTTTTAAGCAATGATATTTTGTGAAGAAAACTGTGTTGTCATGGATATGCTGCTAATTCTTCAGGATTTGGATGCTGTTGAAGCACTCATCCAAGGTCTTGTTATATTCCAAGGCGGAGTTCTGATGGTACTGCTGATCCTAAATATCTACTCTACGTTGACGTCTTTCTTCACCTGATATTGATGTTGATTTGGCATGCCCACCTTTTACTCATTATGATTTCCTGTGCAGGTGAGCCACGACGAACATCTCATTTCAGGAAGTGTTGGTGAACTATGGGCAGTTTCCGAAGGCAGGGTTTCACCATACCCAGGGGATTTCCAGGTCTACAAGAAGATGCTTAAATCTTCCTCTTGAAATTCCCCTCAAGGTACACTTATCAAGCCCTGCGGCCTATTTTGGGCTTCTACGTCCCATGTATTAACATTGTAGATGCTTTACGAAATTGAAAATTTAGTTTTTATTAGTTAGACGTGTTTAAATAAACCATATGTGGTTAATCATACTAACACTTACCGTACATAATTAATTATATTATTTGCTGCAATTATACTTTCATTTCCCAATACACATAATAACAGTACTTTTCCTGAGCGCTGGTAACCTTGAATCCTGACGACTGGACAGCTCTAACTCCTCCTTTCGGTGCTACTATTTTAGATGTAAAATGGTATTCCCAATATGAATATGTTTCCTAGAAAAACATGGAGGGGATGAAACCAAGATTACAAACTCTGAATTATTTGCTCCGTCTTAGTTGGCGAATGATTCTTACGTCTTTTTGGTGGTGTAACCCAAGTGGTAGCCCTCCTACAACGGGAAAGAGGGAATGCCCCCATTACATTCTTTTTCATTCTATTCTAATCAGATTCCATGTAGCAGTCTATTATTATAATGAGTCAAATAATGAAAAGATGTGGTTTGAGGGATTTTTCTTGTCTTCTTGTCCCTTGCTACCATTGAACTTGGAAAAGGTCAAGGCTTTCCCCCCAATGGATGGGGCTTAATTTTGTGCATCTCTATTTCATGAAGTCATGTCATCAATAAGGAGCTACCTAAAATCTCCATTTAATTGAACCAATGACTAATTACTAAAAGGAACTGTTGCATGGTAGAAGCTATTTCAAATGGAATGCAATCTATTTCCTTTGAAAGAAGCAAGTAAATTCTTGGAAAAACAAAACACCTATTGAAAATGCCTATTTCCATCCATTTCATCATGACCAACATATCTTCCACCTTGGTATTATCAACAACGTTTTTTTTTTTTTTGCAGATCCCAGCAGTATGTATTTCATTTATATTCTGTGAATTACTTTTCTTTTTTAAATAGATGAATGCAATAAGCATGGAATTTTTGAATTAATTCCTAAATCATATTTACCGAACTCTTTCAATGAAACACGGTCTTTGGTTTTGTTTGGTAACGATTTTTCAATTTTAACTTTACACAAATTTTCATGTATCATCACTGTTACGTAAACTTTCATACATAAATTTTTATCTTATAATTCATTATAAAGTTTAACTTTATTTAGTAATAAGACTTAACTTCCAACTCTCTACAGTATTTAAAGCAAGAATACCTTATAACTAAGTACACTCTTTATTTATTCCATGGCTCTTGTATATGTGATGGACTTGTCAAAGACAATTGAAACCCCATGCTTAAAAAAAACCCTATTGATGTTTTGACAACTTTTTCCCACAACAGCTGCATTTTTTTTTGTTTTCTTTGACTGAGATTGTTATATGTCAATGTCAGACATCATGTATTCTTATTCTCATCTCAATATTTTAGTTGAGTGTCATAAGTATTAGTCTCATCTTTTAAGGGAATTTTACTATTATTCTTAGGTGGACCAATGTCACATTGGGGAATGTATTAGTCAATCCTTTCAATGCAAAAAGAGGATTTGATGGTAGCCATGACTAACATATGATTGCACTCTTCAAGTATAATATCAACAACATATTAACCTTTTTCTTGTCTTTTTAGACAATCCTCACATGTAGGTCCCCTAATTATTTATTTTTTTATTTTACCTGATTGTAAGATAAACACTACACTGCATTGTTGGAAAAAAAATTCATGAAATAACTTCATTAACTTGATAATTAACGGCATTCATACTTATGTTATTGAAAAATACATGATATTTTTCATAGTAGGCCGATTTTCTATTTCTAGGCATCTCTAATAAGACATCTTATTTATTAAAAAGGTCTAATCTTATTGTGAGCACCCACTAGCCTAATATTGTGAGTGTCTTTAGTAAGTTTAGGAGTAAGCTTCACATTTAAAAAGAAAATATATATCTTGTGAAAGGTGTTGATAACTTTAGTGAGTGCTTATCTAGGAGCTTCAAATTATCTTCTTTAGTTACCGTCAGATTATTACTTTGATATTCTCTAAGATGTTTCATCTTACTTGTTTTTGGTTTGATGTATTTGCAGGTGGAAAGAATGCTGAAATGCTAAATGAAGTATAATCTAAATGGAAAACAGATCTGAACCCTTTCAATCACACAGAAGGTGTGATAACCATGGATGAGACTCTTACTACAGCAAGCAGTTTTCGATCTTGGACTGAAGTGGTGAAGAGAGAGAACTTAGATCTTTCTTTTGTTTTGGGTTCAATTGTTATTTTTCGTCAATCTTAAACTTTGTGTCATACTCTTTAAATCTTTGTTGCTCCTTGTGTTTTCAACTCATGTACTTAGACTTTAACTTTTAATATTACTGTCTGTTTAATTTTCAAAAAAAATCTTTATTGAGTGCTTATACAAATAATTTATTTTTATTAAAAAACAAAAAAAAGAAGTTTATGATATGTATATGATAATTTTCTGTTAGGGCCCAAAAAATCTTATGAATTTTCCTGTGATCGTTTAAAAATCGTTTTGTTTCTCAATAAATTCGCGAATACATCTTACATTTACATTTAAGTAAAGATTTATCTATTAAAAAATTATTATATATAAGTTTAAAAATTATCTGTAAACGCTGACATATACGTTATATTGCCCTAAACTTTAGATGTAATCATTTAGTTTTGCGTGAAAGCTATGGTAAAATTGGGGAAACTTAAATGATCATTAAGGGAGGATTTGTCCCTTGAAAATTAATAAAAAATAAATATAAAATTTTATTATTAATAATATATTAAAAGTTTAGTAATGAGAAATTTTATTAGATTATTTGTGTATTTTATAAAAATTTATATTTAATTTAAAAAAATTAAAAATATTCTACATTGTTAACATTTTAACAATAATTTTTTTATATATTTTCTTTTTCATTAGTTTGTAAGGAACGCAAACTTCCCTTAAATATTAGTAGTCGTGTGTGTTTGTTTACAGAGAACTATAGTATTTGTAGTTAAAGTTATAAACAACATTACACGTAGTAATTGATAATAATTGAAGTTAACTTAAAATTTTTAAATTTGATTAAAAATAATTTTAATTAACTTTAATTACAATATAAAGTTAAAATTAGAATTGAAATTGAAATTTTAAACAAACGTAATGAGAGATTTTTACAAGTGTACATTAGGTGTATTTACAAGTAATTTTTTTAACTTTGAAAGTTCAAATTAATTTTATGAATAGAATTGAAATTATATGATAATTTAAGTAATAAAAATTTATATATTAAAATTTATATAATAATAACGAGGAAAATGATTTTAATAATTAAAAAAAATTATTCTTAAATGTATCGGTAAAGTTTATACTTTTAAAAATAATAAAAAATAATAAATTAAAATTTTCACTATTTTTTTATCATCTTTTAGCATTTGAAGGAAATCGATTCAGTCCTCTGGGTCTCGTCCACCACCACCAGCCATGTCGACACTGCGGGAGATACTCGCACGCAAGCCTGTGGCGGCGACGATCCGCCTCACGGTCCCGGCTGGCGGCGCGCGGCCGGCACCGCCTGTAGGCCCCGCCCTAGGTCAGTACCGCTTGAACCTGATGGCCTTCTGCAAGGACTTCAACGCCCGCACCCAGAAGTACAAGCCGGACTCCCCCATGGCCGTCACCATCACCGCCTACAAGGACAGCACCTTCGAGTTCACCGTCAAGTCCCCTTCCGTCACCTGGTACCTGAAGAAGGCGGCTGGGATCGAGTCCGGAAGCAGCCGCCCCGGTCACGTGCCCGCGTCCACGGTCACGCTCCAGCACGTTTACGAGATTGCCAAGGTGAAGCAGTCCGACCCCTACTGCCAGTACATGCCGCTGGAGTCCATCTGTAAGTCCATCCTTGGGACCGCCAACTCCATGGGGATCAAGGTCGTCAAGGAGCTGTGATCGGTAAGAATTTTTTTTTTAAAAAACTTTCTTTGCTTCTGTTTTGTTTTCGTCTTTGTGATAAGATATACTGGTGGATGGCATTGGTTCTTTCCTTAAAACTCGGGGTACATGCTTTCTTGTGTGCAGATATTTGTTGAAAAATGACTGCAAATTGATGATAGACGTAAATGGGCATGAACCATAATGCTCAAACAAGCTCTTGTTAAAAACTTAGGTGTCATTTGTTTATCCAGTTTTAACTTTAGTTTCAGATCTAATAACGATGGAGAGCTGAAGTTGAGAGTAGTTTTGCTTTAAAGTTGTATAATAAATTGTGAGGTAAAAATTTATGTATGAGAATTTGTACAATGATGATGACATATAGAAATTTGTGTAAAACTGAAGTTGAAATTAAGAAAACAAACGAGACCTTAGAATTGTTTTTCTTTTGAAGTTCTACCTTAAAATTTAAAAGCATGTGAAATGGAATGTTTTTCTGTTCCCTTGCGGATGAAATCTTTCTAGGAAAACCAAGGTGTATCCTCTCTGCGAGCCAAGCTTGGATAAGACTGAGGAGTACATGAAACTTGTAGGGTTCACTAGTTGCTAAAGAGAATCCTTGTTCCTCTTCATGAAAAAACAGAGAATCCTTATTGATGAGCTACCTTCTCATGCCAATTCTCTTGAAGAAGATGAGAAGGAATACTGTATAGGCAGAGAGCTACATATGTACAACCCAGGGCTTGCACCTCATGTCATGTCATTTTATTTTATTTTATTTTATTGAGATTAAGGTTGGAGCCTGTACCTGTAAAATGCTAGTAACTTAAAAAAATTTAAGAAAAGTTTTCGTAACTTGATCTTTTTAATCTTTCCCTTGAAGTTCTCTTGCACCATAAATTTGCTTCCATTTTATTGTTGAGTTACATAAATGTGTAAAGTGAAATTGGGACAACAACTTATATCTTGCTTCTTCTAATAAATGCCATGAGTTTTGGTGGCATTTTCTCGAATAGTCTGTTATCTGTTGTATTGAGATCAATGCATCACTTTCAATTATGTGACTGTTAATTCTCCAATCTGTTAGCAATATAATTCTCGAAAGATAGTTTTAATCTTTTTACAAAGAAAATATTATCAGTAATAATCTTCCCAGCACATGACATGAGTTTTTTTACATCATGAATTTGTGCAATAGCTGAAATATAAGACCTTCCATTATTTACGCTAGCATCAACATTAATTTTAATTTTACCAAGTTGGAGAGGTACCCAGTTCATTGACCTATCTTCCTTCATTTTCTGTCAAATTTTTCCAACTAAGGAAACTTCCTAAAATTATCCTTGGTTTTGTATTTGTCCAAATGCTGCCTATACTTTATTCTAATCTCAAGGCATTAGTTCTTGCATTATTGAAAATCACATCATTTCTATGTTTTGAAGTAAGTCAGACTCCTAACACATGTTTATGAACAAAAACCGTGTTATCATCCAAATAATTGTCTGAATATTAAAGTAGAGATAGCATCCAAAAAAGAGTGTTAAAATCAACTCTGAAAATAGGAGAAATGTTTAGAGAAAATCAGATGGTTGCAATAAAGGACACGTAGTAACTAAATGGTTCAGATTTTCTTCATGATTATTACGAAAACACATAGTACATTATCTAACCATGACAGTATCTTAGAATATTAGATAAATTAGACATTGTACATATAATATCATCAACACACCTCTAATAAAATAAGATAATTCTTGGACTTATAAAATCTGTAGTGTTTAGGTTCTTGATTATCTTATTATGTTGCTCCACAAAGGCATTATTTGAAGAGGGAGGGATAAACGAAAACAAAGAAAATTCTAACGTGAGTTACCTATAAAGACCATTTTTTGCATGCTTCCGCACAAATCTATCCTTGTCATGGTTATCTGGGTATATAATGAAGTATTTAAAAGTTTTACTTTAATGAATGTCATGGTTATCTAATTTATGTCTTCATCATTATTCTCATGTTTGCTGAACTTACACTTTATATTATTCAGTTTTTGGCCTATTCAATCTAAATGGTTTGGAATCCAATGTATTAAAATCAATTCCTGTTTTACTTTCGTTAACCAAAACTAAGTCACTGACATAAGAACATTAAATTTTGAATATAAGTTCACAAAAACTAAAGGTACTAATGTATTAATCTGCATACTACAAGAAACTAGAACCTAGATAAATAGCAAGATGTTAAAATAAAACATTATCAATCTCTTCTTCATCTTCCTTATCATCTGAAATCTTCACAATTTCATCTTCATTAATTCGTTAGTTGTTATGTGCTTCTTCTGTATGTTCTGACTTTGCCTCTTCTTCTGTTTTGGATGAGTTGAAGTCTTAAAGATTCAAAAAAGAGAAAAAGTCAGTTGAAAATTAAGAAAATAAAATACTAAAATTTAGAAAATGTTGATATTTTGATACTTGGGATGACTAGACAGTCGGATTCAAAGAAAGGCCATTGGAGGATGATGAGAAGTATCTGATCAGGGGATTGGAGTGAAATTTTTTTTCAAATGACCCTTTCTTTTTGAATAGCATCCTAACAAGGAAAAGATTGATTTAAGTTCCATAGAAGGTAATATTGATAATATTTTCCTGCTACTAATTTTTTAGTGATAAATCTATCGTAAACTGTTCATGAAAGTGGAATGTATCATTTGCCAAATTAATCAGAACATAAATAGAATTGATGCATGATGTTATATGTTCTAGTTGTCCCAAGTGTAAGGAAAAATCAACACACATGATAAAGTGATAGAAATCACCAATGATTTAGTCACGTCCAAAGAAGAGATATAGGTTCACCTATAAGGATGGAAGAGCTAGGAGTTGTGCCAACGGAATTAGTGGAAAATGAAATGGTGGGAAATAAATTTCATTCAATAAGGGTGTTTGTGCATGTTGAAATGGTGGGAATTCATTTCCCACCACTTTTGTTGTATAAAATGTCATCCACTCTGAAATTTCCCGTCCACCCCTCACAAAATGATTGGAATCACAACCCTTTTGTGCGTCATTCAACCTCCTTGAGCCTGCAATTGTCGAGACCTCTGGAATTGTGTTTCTCACCACCTTTTTTCCCTAAGGTTTACAAATTGTTGCACTGGAAAAGTAAATCAAATGTTATCTTGTATAATATCTTTTAGTAACTGGATCATTCAGCTCTTTCGTTTGGAGGCATGAAAAAACTAGCCAAATGGGTCTCCATATTCTATAGGTATAATTTCTTCATTTGGTGGAAAAGGCTTAGAGTGCCATTATATTCGCGTAATGCAAGAGGCATACTTCAGAAACTCTTGTTTTGACATTTTGGAAGCATCCCTATAACGTTCAGAGTTCAGATAGGATACCTTTTTTTGCCACATCAGTTGATGCTGTCGAATTTATCATTATATTCTCCTTTTAGGAAAACAAACATGGGAAAGTGATGGACCATCAATGGGAAAATAAGGTACAAAAAGTCTCAACTGTACATGGTCTTATGTGGAAAGTGTCTTTATTTCACAATGCACCTACAGGGGATCAACCTCATTGGTGGCATATGTGGTTTCATGTTGCATATACCGAGCACCCCTTAAGTACATTAGCAATTTTTTTATCACTGATGCTTGTTAGTAACTTAACAATTTTATTTGTAGACTGTTTGAGAATGACAGCAGTAATGCTTGCATTTCCATGTATTTTGATGGTTGGGGTCTTGTAGGTCTGTGCTAAAATCTTTAACAACATGTGAAATAATATTTCATACTGACTTGAAAGAATGCTGAGCGGAGGTGGTTGAATGCAACCAACCAATGGTCCTCTCACAGTACAGGTGAGGCATGATCCCTATCTTGAACCAGAGTTGCAGGCCTGGTGCCATACTGCTCGACCACATGGTATGGTCTACACATGATTTTAACCAACATCTGCCTTTTCCCATCTCCAAATGCACGGTCCACAAGTCAGTAGTGAAGTTATGCCTCTATTTGCAGCCCCATCTCCCTTCCGGATCAATTACATCATATGCCAACCTCATATTTTGGCTTGATACACTCGTCACTTCAGCTGAATAAGATATTCTTCTGTTTTGATCACATGTGTTGTCCAGACTGAAGATTGTTGAATAGTACTATATTAAAAAATGTAAGGAATAAAATTTGACTTAAAATATAAAGAACTCTTACATTTATTGTCAATTGATTTTGAGATAGAATTTTAACATAATATCCAAGCCAATTCATGTATATCCACTTATGGACACTTATAGGTACAAAAAAATTAAAAATAAGTTATAAGTGAGGGAGAGTGTTAAAATAGTCTTACATTGATAAATATAGGGAATAAAATTAGACTTAAAATATAAAAAATTCTTTCACTCATTGTTGATTGATTTTGAAATGAAATTTTAACAAAAGATATTCCCAAACTTTTGACCACTGCTATTTGATGCCAAAAATCTTTTTCCATGCAGGGTTTGCTGGCACAAGCTGAAATGGGCATTATTTGTTCGTTTGAGTAAAGATGCCTGCTGCCAAGTGTCCATTGGGTACCACTAGATGGCCAGGTGATTCTTGATGACACCGAAATCATTTGGTTGGCATTTCTATTTCTGCCTTGATTCAGAAGTTTCAAAGGTCAAACATTTGAATCGTGTAGGGAAGCCATGATAATATACAGATCTTGCAATCTTATCATATTCTGATTTTCAACTTTTTACCATCCTTGCCAACCGTGTATCAGAAGGGAGAGGGGTTTTTTTAATGCTCAGTTTTTAGTTTTGCCATTTTTTAGAGTAATTATCATACTAGCTCTTTGAATTTACTACCAGATTATCATTTAGCTATCTTGAATCTTGAAATAAATCATTTTGACATCTGAATTTCATTATTATGTTATCTGTGACTTGGATTTAACTTGTATGTATTGATAGAAGTATTACGAAATGAAAAATGAGTTATTAATGTGATTCTTTCTGAAGTTTAAGGTGATTAAATGATAATCTAATTTATGGTACTGATATGGTAATTATTCTTTTCTTAATCAGGCAAGAGAATAATGCCATGGGGATTGAACATTGATGAAAGCATTAGGCACAAAGTGTTTGATTGAACCATTCATTGCCACCAGTTGAAAGATAGACAGTTGGAAATTTAAATGAAAATTATAAAAATGTTTTTTTTTTTCTGTAAACAAACACATATGGTAATTTTTATTTTTCTGTAACTGCTTAAATTAAAATTAAAATTTGGTGTATGTATTAGTCTTGTGATTTATGGAAAAAAGTGATGAAAATAAGATTATAACTCAAATGAAATATTTAAAAGAATTTAACATTTAAGGTGAAATATAAAATGTACTAAATGCAAGCATATTTTCTGCCTACCTAAATTCATAATGTTATTAACAATAGTCATAGATGCATTGAGATGTTATACCTGTTGTTAGTAAAAAAAAACAAATGTATTTTTAATGTCTATATCTCACTTTTCCATCCACTGTTACTCTGTTCCCTCTAACTTCTCAATTTCATTTCTCCACCTACAATCCTACCCCCTCAAAGAGCACATTATCCACCTACAAGTTCTTCAGATGCTTGCCAACAAGAGAGGAGAGATCATCATCGTTGTCAAATACTCAAGGGAAGAGGTTACAGGGATTTCTCGAGGATAGGATCTTTTCTCATGATTTCTTATTGACATAAATAGGTCATTTTTTACAGTAAAAGGGAAAATTCTTTTCCTAAGAATTTCAAGTATACAAGAGTTTATTTATTATATACTTTTATTTTTTATTATACAGTAATATTTGTCAAATATCTTTAACATTCTATAATAAAAAATTATATCAAAAATTTACATCATAAATCATATATTTTCTTAAAAAATTTAAATTTTCCTTCATTTAATTTTCACTCTTAAACAAATAATATATAAGCTCTCGTTTTAAGTTGCTTCTTTTAAAAAAAATAGATTTATCAAATTATATATTTTAACATCACTTATTATGATTACTAGAAAATCTACCACTTCAATAAATAACAAATCAGAAATCAACCTTAAACCAACGGATAACTTTAGACATTTTGTTTTTCTACTTTTAACTTTAAAAAGTATTTTAATTTCATAATTACATTCATATTTCTTAATTTACTTCTTTATTATCAAAAGTGAAAAAGAAACCAGGCCTAAGTTATGTTTGTTTTAAGTGCACTTCAATTTTTCACCATATTACAACAATTTACAATATTATTTATCAAATAATTTTAATATTTTATATTAAAAAATTATACCAAAATACTAAATCATATCCTATAATTTCTTAAAAATCATCACCTAATTCTACCCTTAAATTTCATTTCAACATCGCGGACGTTTTGTTATTCCATTGCCGACACGCATATAATTTTCTGTATTTATTGCTTAGGTTCTTGCGATCACCCCAAGCTCCGACTCTCCCACACGAAACGCAATCGAATTGCAGCAACTTCCTAGTGCCATCCCTCGTCGTCGTCGTCATCATCATCTGCTAAACCTAATTGTTCCGATTTCGAGACCTTTCGGCCGATTGCTCGATCTCTTTCGCCCTTGGGCACCGGAACGGCGTGAGACGATCCGATTAACAGACGGCAGAGGTAAGTGCATGTTTCTTGTTCTCGTTCTTCGCTGTGTGGCTTCGTGCATGCTCTGCTACGCGGCGAGGGCTGCAATTTGATGTGCTGTTTAGTTTTGAAGTTTTTCTTTAGGATTTTTAGTTGAAGTCGTGTTGTTTTGGATTTTTTTTTTAGCTTGTTGTTTTCTGACATGGTATTTCAAGGATTATTTTTAAAATTTTTTGCTTGCGAGAACTAATGGTTGCAAGAGGATGAGGTTTCGATCAGCGTGCGGGTGACTTGTTGAATCGATATCTGAGGTGTGTGGTTTGTACTTGGTGCTTATGAATGGTTGTCTCGGATTGGCAGAATGTGCAATTAGGTGATGACGGAATTCCCTGAGAAGGAAGTTGCTTCGGACCTGACTGCAGGAAGATCGTCTGATTCTCTAGGTAAGGATATAGTGGCCGGTCATACTGAGGCAAAAGCAAGTCAAACAAGATCGCAAAAAGCTTCCTCTTGGATTAGTTTCTTTGCGAACTCATTCTCGATATTTAATGTATCTACAAGCTCATCTCCCTGTGAAAGAGAAGTGAGATCAAGAAACTATGGGTGGATGGCATCCTTAAGAAAAGCTATGAGTAGTGGTTCAATGAGGAGACTCCAGGAGCGCATGCTTCCAGGTTGTAAGAATGATTTTTCAGGTTCAGGTTCAACCAGTGAGATATGGCTCCTGGGTGTGTGCTATAAAATATCTCCTGAACAGTCATCAAATTCTGATGATCCTGAAAATGGATTAGTCGCCTTCCGTGAGGACTTCTCATCAAGAATTTGGATTACTTATCGAAAAGGTCAGCACAATAACTGTATTTCTTTTATTTCATCAATTGAATGTGGTTGGTAAGTGGTATTTAAGTACTGTATCATGGTTAATAAATATCAATTTTCAGGATTCGATGTCATTGGTGATGCAAAGCTTAATAGTGATGTTTACTGGGGTTGCATGATTAGAAGCAGTCAGATGCTTGTTGCTCAGGTTTCCTTTTTCCTGATTTCTTATATCTTTGAGAAATTGCAATTGTACATAGGCACTTCTATATCATTAATCAAGATATTATTTTTAGGCACTGGTTTATCATCATATGGGGAGATCATGGAGAAGGATCTTGCAGAAGGTAAGTTTGGCATGAGATATACACATTGTAGACCTGCAAAATCAGCATTTTTATATTTTTTACTAATAATTTATAGTAGGTCTTGTGAAATTTGCTGCATCACGTGACATGATGTTCCTTGCTGTTTGTGCAGCCATATGATCTGAAATACATTCAGCTCATTCAGCTTTTTGGTGATTCCATGAACTCTGCTTTCTCAGTTCACAATCTCCTTCTGGCCGGGAAGGCATATGGCCTTGCTGCTGGTTCTTGGGTTGGACCATATGCCATGTGTCGTACTTGGGAGGTTCTTAATCGTAGCTTTAGGGATAGTGATGATCTTGAACAACAAAAATTATCCTTGCCAATGGTTGTCTATGTTGTTTCTGGTGATGGAAATGGAGAAAGAGGTGGAGCACCAGTTGTCCACATTGATGTTGCTTCTGGGCTTTGTTCCAAGTTTCAAGAAAAAGAATCCAGTTGGGCACCAATTATTCTATTGGTTCCTTTGGTTCTTGGCCTTGAGAAAGTCAATCCCAGGTAAAAGTTCCAAGTGGTTTTGTCTTTGCCATGTAAGAACTTAGATACCCTTGCCACTTTTTGCAAACTTTTTCTTTATAAATACTTGCAATTTATACTAGATTTTGTATATTCTTATTTTGGATTTGGGAACCTAAATTCTTAAACATGAATACACGACACTCAAGGAGAAAAACCACTGCTCAATAAGATTTTTTGTTTATTGGAACATGTGTTTGATGATTGTATTTTTCATGAAAAATCACCAAAAATTTTCCTTTTGTTAGAGATATAACATGTGGTATAAACTTTCTTGTTAGTGCTAATGCATAGGGATTCGTGAATCAAGCTGTTGTAAATGGAATTAAAAGAATACGTTGAATTGTTAACATTGCCTATAATTGTTTTGTAAAGAATAAAACATATGTGCTTTTGCAAATACAACTTTAGTGCAAAAATGCATAGGGAAGTGATGAAATGATAAAGGCATTTGATTGGTGTATATATTTTATTCTGTGACCATGGTCAAGCCTTTTCATTTTAGATGAAGATACATGAGGATGAGGTTCCTTATCTTATACATGTAGAGATATCATCTCTAACCCTCCTTGCACCATATCAAACTCCTAGAGATATCTGAGTTGGATAACTTGGATGATAAATAGATTGTCCATCCTTAGATTTCTATTGAAATAATACGTGATCAAATAAGGCCACTCAAAAAAATAAGTGATCAAAAAAGTCTTAAATTTGTATTGGGGATTATTTTCTAATTTTCATCCACCCATCTCGTATGTAACTTCTGGAGCTGAATTAGTGGTATGGTGTGTATTTATTCATCATTCTTCTGTAGTGAGTATAGATAGACATGAGATTAAAAAGATGGTTGGTTGATACATCCCATCATTCTATTCTGCATTCGAAAGCTCACGTTTGTTGTATATGATTGATTTCACTCTGGTGGAGAATCTGTTCAAAGCACAAGACTAGTGAGTCATCTACTTTTAGTGAAAAAGAAAATTACTTTTAGCGATCACATATTTAGCATCCTCTTTTTTTGAAAGGTGATTGATAGAGAGAGCCCGAGATTTAGATGATGAGCAGCCAATTACATCAACAGCCATTGCCCAAAGTGTACTGACAGTTACATTAGCTACTCTGCATGGAGTATGGGTTTCTTCTAGATCTCTCAGGATTCCACATCCTCATTTTTGTTATTATATGCTGTCTTCAGATTGAAGATGTGAGTTATTATTGATTATAATCCCCACATCCTCCTGAGTTATTTGCCGTTTTTAGAGACTACCAAACAAATTGTTAAATCATGGTTGTTATACGTACAGAGTTTAGTTTGTAAAACCTCAAGGAAAACCCAATAATACCGCATTTCCATCAATTACCCAATTCACTTTTTTTGATGGTAGACGTTATTTTTCCTAATGTGATTAAAGGGTTTCAATTTTCCACGTCTCATTGTACACTGTATTAAGCATTTTATTTATTATTCACTTATTATATATAGACAAGTTTGAGAAATTAAAATTTTATTTCTCCTAAGCTGAGTTCTTGTCTCTTATCTTACTTTTACCAGCATGTGATCATATTTTGTAAGCCCAGTAAGTCATGCATGTTGTTCATACAGCATACCATGATTGTGCTAATGAAAGTGGCTGAAAATACTCACTAAAATTTTTAATCGTCAGATATTTTCCATTGCTTTGGACAACATTCACTTTCCCTCAAAGTCTTGGCATCTTGGGTGGAAAACCAGGTGCGTCAACTTATATTGTTGGTGTACAGGACAACAAGGCTCTTTACCTGGATCCCCATGAACTCCAACCGGTAGTATTCAAATTTAAATTTATTAGTTATTTCTGTATTGGAGAGCTGTTCCCTACTTGATAAAAGTTGGTAATAATTTCGTTTATTTTCTTAATAACGTCACCTTGATATTGTGGTAAGAATCTCATGTCTGTCAGTCTATGGTCACTATTTCCTAAATTGTTGGTAGAGTGAGCTAAATGTGATTTTTTTGCTGGTTTAGGAAAAACAATTTGGCATGAAAAGATCCTGTGGTGGACTAGAAAAAATTATTGTTGTATACCATATTGAGCTACTGACTCAATTATTTGATGTGTTCTCAACGCTTGTTTTGGTCTCCTCTTCATTCTTTGTCTATTCTTAAGGTTGTTTTTCTTGGTTTTGGTGGGTTTCCTTTTGAAACCCGGTAGTATTTATATTTTGGTTTAGCATGCCTATGGCATGTATGGGCTCCCATACATTCCTCTTGTTAAATCCCTAAACCCAACTACCCTTATATTTATTGGTTTCATATTAGTGGGAGGTAAGTTGTATCATTCTTCGCCTGTCCATAGCACAGGCATTTTACTAGTGTGAATAAAGAATGCATGGCGAGAATTGAGAATGAAAAATGGAAGTAGATAGCAAGTGAACAGAAAACTTAGGTGGCCATTTATATTCCATCATGCATTCTAATACAGCAGCAATTCTCTGGAACTGAACGTCAAGTTTTCTAAAAGGAATTTATAAAATCTGCTTAAACTGGAATGCCTATTGTATGCATTTATGAACCGACAAGCCTAATGTAATTGTGAGCAGCTAATTATTTTTTTTAAAAAGGGATTGGTATTTTACTGATTAGATATAAAACTTTACAGGAATATTTAGTAGCCACCACAGTAAAGCGACTGTAGCTTTCATAAGTAATTTGAGAAACATTAATAAATATGGTAATCAATCTTTGAACCTGCCATATTTTTGCATCTCTTGCATTGATACTTGCTGTATTTTTGAACCTGCCGTAATTTTTCTTTTCTAGAGAGATATGCCCTTTTTGGTTAACTCACGCAAGCATACGGAAAGAAAAATCAATTCATAGGTTTTATTATTGTTGGTTGAACCCCAAATAGCATGTCATGTGCCAGGTGAATTCCATTCTTTGTGGAGGATACTCATTTTTTTAGCAATTTGCGTCTCCTTAAGGATGCATTTGATGATTTGGAGTTAGGATCATAGGAACTTGATATGATTCTAATTTCCACAACATATTGTTAGCCATCTCATCATCTCTTCTTCAAGAGCACAGAGATTTCTACTTTTTGTAATTATTTTACTAGTGTGGCAGGCTAGGACTAGAAGTTCGCTCAACACGGTTTATCTGGATGATACAAATTTACTACTTGATATGGCATATCTGGATGATATAAATATATAACTTTCCGCTTTGATGGTTTCAAGTATTATGATCGCTTGATCAATTCATTTATACCTAAGGCTAAATTATGCATATACAAGAAGAGCAGCAGGCCTTTCCTTTTATAATCTAAAGTGGTATGACTATGAAGTTTTAAATTAGCTGGTTATATGCCTATTGTTTGCTGTGTCACGTGCAAAAGTAATCTGTTTCTTACACATCACTAGGCACTTTTTTGCCACCATCAAAATGACTTGAGCTGCTCTAAAGCTATGGCTGCATTTGGTTTCGATTTTTTTGGGTACCCGAATTCTAATAGGCTTTTTCTCTATGTACTAGACTCTGCATGTGAAAGTAAATTAAATTGTGCATTGCATGGTTGTATATTTAGTAACATATACAGAACTTTCACAGAGTTTTTCTTTTATTGTGTGTCAAAGCAGGTTGTCACCATATCGAAAGATGATTTAGAGGCCGACACATCCTCTTACCACTGCAGGTACTCATTGTGTTACTTGGTAAATGCCCGTCGTTTGCGTTAGCCTCCATCTTAACAAAGTAAATGCTCATCACTTTTTTTTTTCTTGTTTCTCTCTTTCCACTCATCATCCACTCCAGCACTGTGCGTCATATGCCACTGGAACAGATTGATCCATCTCTGGCTATGGGATTTTACTGCCATGATAAAGGTCAGTAATCTGACTCGTCTCCTGTACTTTCTCTTCGACTTATTAATAACTTTGATCTCTCGCCATAGATGACTTTGATGATTTTTGCGCACGTGCTACGTTGCTCGCTGAGATTTCAAATGGCGCACCTCTTTTTACCGTTGCACAGTCTCCTCAAACCCCAAACCAGAGCCACCTTACTGATGGCAAGGACTTTGGAGACATGGACAACCCAGGCATGCACCAGCACGAGGGTGATTGGCAACTGCTTTAATGGACCACACACCACTCACGCACCTCATGGAAGAGAAGAACAAGCATTAACGACCTTACCCATCTCCATGTAATTGTCGGTGATGTTGATGAAGATATATATGATTCATTATTTATTTGTTTATTGAATAATTTTCATATGATATGTGATTTAATTTTCTCTTAATGCAACTTAAAAGGTAGGTTTATGTATTTAAAATTAATAAAAAATTATATGAAATGATAAAAATTTTACACTACTTTAATCACTTCGTAACATATGAAATGTAGAAAGCTGCCAACCTGTGCAGTGCTTCCATTCCACCCAGGTGATATGATTTTTTCGTTCTCTTTTTGTGTTTTTTATTTTTATGTCAGTATCTCTGTTGCTCCTAACAATTCTTAATATATTATTTCTATTCTTAATTTTATCTTGATACATACCTTTTTTCTGTTGCTTAAATGCCACCATCGATACAAATTTTTTTTACACTGTTAATAGCTCTTATCGCTCACTTCTCCGATTGGAATAAATTATTAATTTTTTATAATTATTATATGAAGATAATTTTACTGTATTAATAACATTTTAAATATGTGACCATAAATTTTAATATGTCTTTAGAAAAAATAAGAAATAGTAAGAAATGGTGAAAAATAATAAGTTAATTTTCTTACTATTTTTATATTTTTTAAAAACATAGTTTTTTAAAGATAATGCTTTTTAATAGTATTTATAGAAAATTGATTCTATACTCAATCTAAAGATTGATAATTCATTAAAATTGATTTTCATAATCTTCTCACTTTTCATCTTAAATTTCTGTCTTTTTCATCAATTTTAAATTAAAAAATTAAAATTATCAAATTATTTTATTTTACTTGAGAAAAAAATTTAAAAAATAACTTTAATTTAGATATTTACAGAACTAATTTTCTATGGACGAGAATTAAATTATTTTTTAATAGTTAAGAAAATAAATTAAGGTTTAAAATTTAATATTTAATGTTAGGATTTACTCTTCTCCTTTAATACTAGTTTCTTTGGTCTCGTCCTCTGCCGTTTTGACCTTCCACAGTCGTTCCTGCCGTCGGCCTCCTCCTCTTCACCTCGTCTGCTCCCGATTACTCTTCCCCTTTCTAGGGTTTCCAATTCGGGGTGCAGAGTGCCCCGTCCGTCCTCCTCCACTTCTTCCCCCAGTTTCCGATGCAGAGTCAGTCGTCGTGGTAGTGTAGGGTTGGTTCCTCCCCAGATCGTGCTGTGCTTGGACCCCTTTGAGTCGCGCAGAAAACCTACACCGTCGTCTCGCGCCATGGAAGACTGGCAGGAGCTGGCGCAGACGGTGGTCTTGGGTCTGATGTTCTCCTATTTTGTTGCGAAGCTCATTTCCACCGTAGTCCACTTCAGAGAGGATAACCTCAAGGTCGTGCGGGAGAACGACCTTCTTCAGGATGAGGATGAGGAGGAGGAGGATGAGGAGGAGGAGGAGGAGGAGCGGGAGGAGCGGGAGGAGGAGAGGAAGTCGTCGTCCGACCGAACTGCCTCCACTTCAGATGAGCGTGATTTTGTTGTTTCTGGTGGTGGTGGAGGCCGGTTCTCTGCGGACCGATTGGCAGAAGAGGATGATGAAGATGACTGGGAGGGTGTGGAGAGTACGGAATTGGACGAGGTATTCAGTGCGGCTACTGCCTTTGTGGCCGCTACTGCTGCTGATCGGTCGGGCGTTTCGAATGATGTGCAGCTTGAGCTTTACGGCCTTTACAAGATTGCTACAGAGGGACCCTGTACTGCGCCACAGCCTTCTGCCCTCAAGATGACGGCACGGGCCAAGTGGTATGTTGCTATGCTGTTTGGGCCATTGCACTTTGTTGATTTGGTTGCATTGGTTTGTTTTATTGTTTATTATATATATATATCTATGTTTGGTATCTTCATTTTACAACGCCTGTAAGTGTGGTCCTGACGATTGATGTTCCATTACATAGACTCGCGAGGGCTCCCACCTCCACATTCAACTTACTACCTTGTAAAATGCATAAAACTTCACTGGTTTCTCAAGTATTTTGGTCCATTTTGCAGCATGAAGATATATATTCGGCCATGTTGCTAACTCTATTTGCTTTATGTGTTATGTGTTATAGTTTCTTGACTGGTAAATAAATGTGGCAGTTGGAATATTAACATATTGTTGCATTTTTCTTGTAACATATCAAGACAAACATTGAACTTGATGGATTTGACATTGCCATTTCTGTTTAAATTAAACCAGAAAAAACACTGTTGAATCTTTTGGGGGGTGTTAATTTACGCTTATACCATTGAAATTGACTAAATATGTAAATACCATTATCTCTTTCAAAAGTTCATGTATATCATTCATCATTAATTTTTCATACAATCATGCCATCGACATTATACTGGTAAACCAATGTATGGTTTAAATCCAATCCAATGTTCGAAAAACAAGCAGCCTGCCCCTAACTCTCTTTTTGTTCCACGGAAATAGACCCCATATGTTACTATATAATCAAGAATAAAATCGAGTTTAAGAGCATATTAATCAATATGTAGAAGATAAAGTAATCAAAGCTAAAAGTTAGGCAATAGCCTGATCAAACTAAGGCTATAAATCATAAGAAAGAAATACATTTGAAGTGTGACAATAATGATCTATTCATTTAACTTGATGATAACATAATCAAATGCTATAAAAATTTATTTCATAAAAAGTACGATATTGGTGTCAACATACTTTACATATGTCTTCTAATCATATTATATAGTATTGACTATTTAAAATTTTCTAACTAATAAACAGAATTTTATTTGTATATATAGTTTCTTTTGCATGTGTGTTAATAGAAACTGTGAAGAGAGATAAAAATAAGAAAAATTTTATGTTCTTGAGAACAAGAAGACTTATCAAGGCAACCACTCCTTGCATGGACTGAATTGGTAGCCTAAGTGTGAGAGGTTGAAACCTAGCATTGATGATGAATGTTTGTAAACATGTTTATGACATATGCTATTATGATAAGTTTACATATAAACCAATTGATGGAAAGTTTACATATATACCATTGAAATTGCCAACTTAGCTTCTTGAATCACATTCAAATCCAATTTATATCTCCTATGAAACAACATAGGGAGAATGCCCAACTGATGGAAATTTCTCATATATGCCATTGAATTTGACAATAAATACAAAAATATTATTGGCATATGTTGAAGCACAAATATCTCATTCATCCCTAAGTTTTCATGAAATCATAGCATCAAATCAACATGTTTAATTAAGATGACTGAATAACAAACGTCAACAAATTTTAGCTTGTTATACCAATTTTATGCTCAATAATTGATTTTTCAACTGTTTAAACAATGTATCTTCTAATTTCAATAATAGATAATCATAGTTTATAGTTTTTAACATTATTTTTTTTAAAATAGTTTGTATATATGAGCATACTATTTTTGTTTTTAGTTGTTATTTTCAATGCCATAAATGTATAATATTTAATTTTAATTAGTTTTATATGTATATTATTTCTTTGTTCAGCTTGATTTAATGTTTCTAACCGAAATTTGTAGTTTTAGACATTTTCAGTAGACTTCTATGTTTGTATTGAAATTGTATTGCATTTCCACAGAAGTCGTGTTTCCTTTTTATGCCTATTTGAAGTCCATTATAAAACTTCCTTGTTCCGCTGCACATATTCTTATGCGCCCGTAAAATTATATCATTATATTTTTGTACATAAAGTTTTTCCAATATTGAATTATACATAAAATTGTCGACCTTTGGTGATCCTGTTAGGAATGCTTGGCATAAATTGGGTGCTATGCCTCCAGAAGAAGCTATGGAGAAGTACATATTGATTGTTAATAAGCTTTATCCTTCGTGGAGTGGTCCTACTAGTGATGTGAGTTTCCAAAATATGTTATAGCCTCAGATTTGTGTACATTAATTTTCTTTTAAGTACCTAGATCTTCAAATTTGTTGAACCTTTTCTTACTGTGATCACATGTTTTTCAGAACCAGAAAGAAGGAAGGCATACAACTAATTTGGCAGTTAAAGGTTCAGTGGGACCAGTTTTTAGCAGCTTTATTCATGAGGAACATTCTGATAATGAATTGTAAGACCATTATTTTATTGGTGTCTGCACTCATCTATATAGTCATTGCATTTATAAGATAGTAAGGATGCCTTTGCATATTTGTTGATGGAAAATCAGTTAAATGCTAAAGCATGTATATGATACAACTCAATGAGTCTGTTAGCTTGTTACAGCCAACATGTATGCGTTGAAATTAATTTAATCTTGTGGTTTAATTGTAACTACGAAAAAGAAAACTATATAGTCTCATTGCAATTTTTTTCAATTGGTTTAGTACAAATCCACTTAATTCGACCCAATAAATTTGATGCTTTACTTTTTAGTGATTATTCACCATTAATATCTTCATATACTTGTTAAAAGAAAATTGCTAGTTAGAAAGAGGGCCTCAGTGAAAGAATTTGCAACCTTGGTGCAAAAATAAGGTTGCTTTGTTGTGATTGACTAACTTGGAGGATTTGATTTCTATAGGAAACATCCTTTTCATTTATGGGTGTAAGATTGCATCTATTTTTACCTTTCTCAAACCTCACGTTGGTGAAAACCTTATGTATTAGGTTTTCCTTTGCATGTTAGTTTCTTTAGTGCGTTCATAATTTGATATTCATATTCTATTCACATACATAAAGTATTAGGCTTGCAAAAAAATGTGTTAAAAAAGGAATCAAATTTAATTTCCTTTACTGTCTCTAATAGTCGCAAATGATAGAAAAGTTGGTCAATAGAAAATCATTTTTCACTTCTTTTTCTTTTCTGATTCCTGTCAGCCTTCCTAATTCCATTTTCTGTCAAATAATGTACGCAAATGATCTCTAAGGTTACATTCGAAACTGTAGTTTCATTGTAGCTTTTCCAGAAACTACTTTTTTACCAAGATGTGTTTCCAAATGTATAGAATAGTTCGTGCTTTTTCTTAAATGCAATGTTTGCATTGCAATTCAATTACAATAGTTTTCATAATTCATAAACCTAATGGAAGCCAATTGATGGAAAAGATGCAGATATATTGTCGTGTGTTTCCAAAGCCATCCTGATCCTAATGACTTTTTTATATTCACAAAATAACATCCAAAAAGTTATTTACAGGACTACTTTTTATCAAGTCAGTTCTTTTTTCAAAAATGTTGTAGTCTCAATTGTAGGTCCAAACACAGCTTAACTTTATGTTTTTGATTGCGCTTATGTTAGTTGAACTTACCATGGTTTGCTTAGAAGCTTTCCTAACTCTAGTTTTATGATGATTCATCATAGATTGACCAAAAATTCACCTCAATTGATTTTTCTTCCACTAGTACAATTTCAATCACCATGTATAACACTTATTTTGGTGTTATTGTTCTTTTTTTCAAGTATTTTGATGTTTTATATTGAATGGATATTATTATTTGATAATTGCAGAAAATTAGAAGATATTCATGTGTCTGCAAGAGAAGGGAAAACTGAAGATCTGAAAAGATACTTGGAAGATGGCATTTCAGTGAATTTGAGTGGTTTGTTTTCTGTCATTCCCTCTATATATGTTGACATTCACGTGTGTGTGAAAAGGGGTTTTCTCACATGTAACGACTGTGTAATAGGGTTACATGTTAATTTAATCATTGGGAGCTTGCTGTCTTCTAATATGCTTTGAAAATGCTATCAATTCAGACAGCGAAGGAAGGACTCCATTGCATTGGGCTGTAGATCGTGGTCATCTTCATGTGGTCGAGATACTTGTTTACAACAGGGCAGATTTGAATGCTAAGGTATGGCTAACCTTAGTCTAGTTCATGTTCACTAAGCAGATCTCTATTAGCTAAGGTTATGTTGTGGAAGATGTTAAAAACTTGTTGCATATTTTACACGGGTGGTGACCAGGTGTGGTACTCCACCTGTCTTGCATAAAATGGGGAGGTCCGCCTGCAAAATTTTTTTTGACAAATTTTCAGTAACGGACAATCTTGAAACCATTCTATGACATGGTGTTGGATAATTTGATGTGCGGTCAGATAAGGAAGCTACATGAATTTTTCTTTTCGAAAGTAAGAAAAATGTCTATGTTGCACATTGTTTAAGCAACCTGTTTAGAAAGGAAAACCTTACACTTATAATAGTCTATGGATAAGATTCAGGATGTCAATCATGGATAGATTCAGGTTGATTAAACATTAGTTAACTTTCAAACAAATTACTCAATCCAGTATCATTATCGCAATTAATATTTCTTATTAATCCTATTACTAAATATTTTAACAGAGAATGAAAGTATGTGAAAAAAATCAGACAAATAGTCTTTTTTACCCTGATTATGTTATGCTCGTTCATGTTTTTGAATCTCTGCTTTTAGCACAAGATAAAAATGATTTGCACTGATGGTGGTTTTGAAACACCATTATATATAGGACAATGAAGGACAAACTGCTTTGCATTATGCTGTACTCTGTGAAAGAAAAGCAATCGCAGAACTATTGGTCAAACATGGGGCATCCTGTATTGTAAAGGATGGTGATGGCAACTCTCCTTCTGATCTTGGCGGATCTGCATGGAATTTCATGACTTCTGGTAACTAACTGCATTCTTTCCTTTTTACTTATATACAGTCGCTGTGTTTGGGGTCTAAAGTTCAACCCAGTTACAAATCTATTGAAAGAGTCGTCTTTTGACATTCTCCTTTTTCTGTAGCATTGGCCATGTGTGAATTCCCTGCTCTAAGAATGGATTCAATACGTGTAAAGCTTTCTGTTTCATGTGATTGCTGAAATAAATTGGAGTAAATTCTAAATTTTCTGGAATCCATGATTGGAAACCTCAAAGTTCCTTCCAGTGTTTTTCCCACAGCATTATACATGACTAATTTCACGGAAAAGGAACATGGAAAAAATAAATTTAGTTGCCAAGAAATTGCCCATTTAATTGCATTTGACAATGCATGACCCCATTTATTATCTTCAAATAAATCTAGAGTATGTCAAGCTTCTTTACATGAAATCTATTCTTTACCATCAATGGTAAGCAAATCTGAATAATTCTGCGGTCCACAAACTACATGTAGCCTATGGTTATAAAGTTCATTAGATGTCAAGGGTGCGTTTGTTTCTGATTCCACAAATAAGTGAAGTTAACTTCAACAACGATTGAATAAATTCTGATGAAAAGATCTATGTATAGAAGTTTGTAAAATAACGATGATATATGAGAATTTGTGGAGAGTTAGAATTCTCTATTTTCAAACAATGCCATGTTACAAAATAGAAGTTGGGCAATTTTGTAGAGTTCAACAATAGAATCCTAAACCCTAACTTCTGGGTTGAAAGCCAATGAAATAACCTACTTTTCCTAGTGAAGAGGTATTGATGGCACCTATTACAGCGGCATCTATATCGTTGAATGTGAGATTTCTTTGTCTGGAAAATGTGTTTTGAAGGTTGTTAGCCTAGAAGATGATAGTTGAATTTTTCCAAAGAAAGGAATTTTTTTATAGATTAAAAGGTTCTTCAACATCATTCTACAGCAGATATATGCTGACAACTGAGATGAGTATTTATTCCATAAATTGTTCAATATTTGATTCACACAAGGTAGAACTGGCATTTATTTGATTTATCTAGATAATTTTGATGATAATAAAAGATCATGTGAAAATAACTCTCATATGCAAGGAACAACACAAAAATGTGAAGATCAAAAATCTGAAAATGGCCAAAAGAAGACATAAGTGGCATCAGATAGTTCAAAGTGTTGCAACTTTTATTTTTATTAAATCTCAGATGGAATGTTAAATTCTCACAAGTCATGTGAGGAGGAAAAATCATATGATAAATCAAGCCTATAAATCACAAGTATAGGTGTATGTGTTACAAATAAGTTGATAGATTGTTTTCATGCTTAGAGAACACGTTGACATACCGATTTAGACCTGTCATACAAGTTCATTGGGAGATCAAAGATCTGTAGGCCAATCTTCCTGACCATTGGGGAAAATACCATATCAATTTCTTAGACATTAGTCACATTGATCCAACACTGTTTTAGCCATAACAGGACCATCTAGTCATGAATGATCAAGACCTTAATGTTGTATCAATTGCTAATGCTTCACCAATTTCAAGAGAATTCATATTTTCCACCACCAAAGCTTGTTCCTTCTGCTGTGCATTTCATTCCAATCATTCGATTAAGGAGTGATCAGTGATAGGGGCTTAAGGAGTTGTAAGGTGCTTGAATTGCAGTTAAAATCTTCCATCTATGAGGATTTATGGCTGGTAGAGGTAAAATTTAACAAGGTCATTGTTAAAGGAGATTGTAAACGGTAAGGGTGTCGTCACAAAAAATACTGGTTAGTGAAAATCCAAAGAGGATATCTTGGAGGGTGGACCAAACTAGGTGGGTCAAGCTACTATAAAAATCTTATGCAATCTCATTGTCTTTTATTTTCTCACCTAAGATAGTTTGTTTCAACTTCAACATTGCATATTTGTTTATATTGGTTTCGATTTAAGTGATTGTTTTAATTTGCTTAAAATTTTATTTACCATTCATTTCCTTTAATGAAGTCGTTGATTCTACCTTTATACACACAAATATTTGATTCGTTTCATTTGTTACAAACGTTATTATACATTAATATGTGCATCACACTTAATTTGATCAGAAGGATGTTATACTGAACAATCTATCTGTTATCATTTTTGGATTTTCAAATATCCAATGTTCTTTCTTTTTTCTTATCTTCTATAGATAGAACAATCACATTTGTCAAAAATTATACTTTCAGTGTATATTTTCGTATTACACTTAAAAAAAACTAATTTTGCACAGAAATGCTCATTCTGAAATTGAGAAAGTGCAAGGAATAACTTAAGATTGAAATCTTCCAATGGAGCGTACCGTAGAAACTAATATAAAGAACTATGGTTTTTTTTTTTGAACCGTAGAACCATCCTGAAATCATAGATATAAAATGACATTTATATTGCATAGATTAAAAAGGTGGTGCATAAACTTCTTCTTTTTTAATTATTATTTTAAGATAATTTTAATGTATTTACGAAGTTTTAAATTTGATGTCATAAGTTTAATTAGAAAGAAACTTCTCAATCACTAAAATGTTACGTAAGTAGTTTGAATTTGAAGTGCATAAATGTCACCCTCACGAGAAGAATGATTGCCTCCACGGCCCAAAACAATAGTTCATTTCTCCACATCCACATCCCTGGCCGACGATATTTTGCACAAGCCGAAATATTGGACTGGAGGTGAGAGGATGCCTCAAGGATGGGGCATTTGCAGGCAATTGAATCAACCGGGGACTGAAGGTTTTGAGCCTCAATTTGTTTACACGTTCTTTACTATGTATTTTTGTTTTTCATTATGTATTACAATAGTTAATTTTATACTAAAAAATTGTATTATCACGTTGGATAATTTTAATATTTTATACTAAAAAAATTGTATCAAATATTTACATCATTTAATATTTTAAAAAATGTAAATTTTACTTTAACTTTATTTCTTAAACATGTGTTAGCACGCAAATGTCAACACTTATCATGTAAAATAAGTAATTGTATTATCACGTTTTGTGAAATTTATTGAAAGTTACAGTTAATAATTGATAACATTATATAACAAAAGTTATTTAGATTTAAGATTTCTATTATTTTTAAAATTATTATTAACGTTATTATTATTATATAAATTTTTATCATCTTAATTATTATATAATTTCAATTATATCTTACTTTCAAATTTTTATCATCTCAGATCAAACGAGATTTTAATTTTATGTTTATATATTCCATATTGTAGATTTTGTTTAATTTTAACTTCTAAAATTATTTTAACGTTATTATTATTATTACTAACTTTCAAAGTTAGAAAAAAAAAAAACTTTAAATGCACCTTATGTCACCCTACTTACGTGCATAACCGGTCATCATGAGCTCACCGTACCATTTCGGGAAGGGAAAAACAATGAAATCGAATACCGGAAGATTTAAAATTAATACAAGCTGCGTCAAGCGAGAGCTGCACGGCTATACGTAATTCAACGGTCCGATTTCCAAGACTGGGGTGTTAAGAATGCCAACGCGACATCAGGGAACAGCCAGAATCATCAGTTTCAGCTTTGCGACGAAGCTCCTGGTGCGGTGGGAGGGTAATACTGCTGCTGCTGCTGCCCCGTTGGAGCTGCCGCTGGAGTTGGTGGTTGCGGAGGGCGATTTGCATGAAATTGCTGCGGAAAATGGAGCGGAGGCCTGTAGCCATAGGCAGGATATAATTGGGGGTACTGACCAAGCTGAGGTGGCGGCGGCTGCATGTACGTTGCTGGGTGCTGTGGTGGGCCTCGTGGCTGCCCTGCTTGCAACTGCTTCTCCGCAGCTGCTTCTTGATGTGGCACTACAGCACCCATCCTCTGCGGATCCATCGATGGATAGGAGGCCCGCTCCGGGGGTGGTGGTGCGGGAATATTGAAATAATGCAGCGGCGGCTGCTGCTGCTGCTGCTGGTCTCCCGTGCCAGGCGGTTGGGGCTGTTGTTGGCCGCCACCCTGTTGCTGAGAGACGACTGCCCTGGGAAGCATCCCACTGTGGGCAACCACACCCTGCCTTGCAGCATCCTCTTCTTGACCCTCGGCCTCCGGCTTTGGTGCCTGTGGCTTTCCCCAAAGCAGCTTTAGCCTCAGTCCCCTTATAACAAGCTTGTTCGACAGTTCTTCTGCCGCCTTCTCCGCACCTTCTCTTGTGGTGTATGTCACAAAAGCACAAGCACGTTGAAGTACGAGCCTAATCGACTCCATCTCTCCATGAGCATAGAAGTGATCCTTGAGGTCTTGTTCTGTCACCCTAGCGTCAAGACCTCCCACGTAAAGGGTTCTTATACTCTCGTCATCTGGAGGGGCCAGAGAGGACATTTCACCCGCCTTGCTCAGAAGCTTTAGGGCAACGGGATCGTTGACCCTGCAGGAACATGCAATTGCACGACCAGTTAGCTTCAGAAACTTCTTAAATCTTAATTCCAGTAAGTTAAAATGACACTAGATTTATAAGATATAAACCAGTAATGGTTGAAGAGAGAACGGGTTTGATAACAGAAGGAAGGAAGGAAGGAAGGAAGGTCGTCTAATCCATACAAATTATATATACATACATCTAAGTTCTTAGTCTGACAGACGATTGGATTCTGATGTACGGTGATCAGTAGGACATGCATGGCACTAGGTTAACTTATTGTCATATGTGAAATTGGAATACCAGTTAAATCCAGGCAAGTTGTTATGCCAATAAAATCATATATAGACCAATATTCAAGTATAAACACGTAGTGGTCCAAATAAAAGCCTTTTCTGGTGCCACCAGAGAATGAATATAAACTAGTAATAATCATTTTCAAAAAAAAGCTAATAAACTGTTAATAGTCAAATAGAAACTTTTTTAGGTAATTGACAAATCCATGTATCAAGGCCTTTTTAGCCAGCACAAATGTTTTTGAACACTAGAGGCATGTATCTTATGACAACACACTAGTGACGAGAAATGACCCAAAGGTACAAGACCTATATTGCAATGTAAAGATTAACACTCCCAGACCTCCACAAACACAGATAACAATGCCAAAACACAATAACGCTAACCTATTCTAGCCACAGAGACATGATAAGTGCCCATGTAGCCCTAAAACCACGGCCAACTCTCAAAAATAAGAAAGGGAAAAATTTTATTATTAAGATAATATGAGACCTCTATTTGTAGAGGTTATATTACACAAGATTTTAATCAATGTGAGACTAAACTCACACATACACTAAATCTTAAAACATACTTAATTCTAACACTCACCTTCAAGTTGGAGCATCCAACTCAAAACAAATCTAAAACATAACTTAAACAACTCAATAACTTAAACACACTAATAATATTTTTTCTTCTTTTCTTCTCTTCATTTGTTTGTTTCTTCTTCCTTCGACTACTGTCATCTACAAACCCTAACAGATTCAAATATTTGATAAAGATGGATGGAGGATGATGCATTGAAAAGAGAGATCAACGGAAGAATTGTCTAACCTTGTGAGGAGAATCATTTAAAAACATCACGAACAAGCTAAAGGAGATCTGCCTTCATCAAGCATAGAACGACAAGAGAGAGGGGCCGCAAGAGCCACACGCCAAGAGGAGAGTCATTGGAGTGGTCGCTTACACAAGCCAAAGTAGCAAGAGAGGTTGCCCTCATAAGATAAAGCAGTGAGAGAGATTGTTTGTGCTTATGGGAGTGGTTAAGAGAGTCGCTAGTAGGAGCTACAGTGGCAAAAAGAGTCACCTACGACAGTCACGTTGATTGAGAGAGTTCGTCATGAGAGTTGCATGGCAAAAGGTGTAGGATGGACAAAACTGTGAGTGATGGCAACAACGGTGGGGTGCAGCAGGGTTTGTAAACAAAGAGAGAGACAAAGGAGGAGATTCACAAACGAAGGAAGCAAAGAATAGTGGAGGTTGCAAATGGTTGGGAGGAGGTGACGTTCCACCTCACCTAGGATTTCTTTCTATTTTAGACTCTCAGAGCTTAACCTCTGATACTATGTCAAAAATAAGAGAAAGGGTAAGATTGTATTACTAAGATAAAAGACTTCTATTTATAGAAGTTACATAACATACATAAGATAATTTTAACTAATGTAAAACTAAACTCACACATACACTAACTAAACCTTAACACAACTCTAACACCAACATTGCTGCACCCACCGTTAACCAGCTGACTAGGGACTTAATGTACATGTGTGAATCTTGTTGGGGCCTGGGAAGCCCTTCTTGGGTACAAAGGATCAAAAAAGATAAACCCAAGGTCCAACGGATGAGGCCAACGAGGATATGACCATGCAGTGAATAGTAGGAAGAATCAATCAATAAACCTTATCCTTGCATGCAAGATGGAATACAAATTCTAATTTCTGAAATATCCAATCAAGATTCAAGCCATTGTCCCACAAACTATGTAGAAGAAAAAAAGTGTTGTCAGACAGCTCCTAAAAAATGCTAAAGACCAATAGAGACGGCATGCAGTCCTAAGTTAACTCAGTTCTCTATAGTAAAGGTACAATAACAATAATTCAAGTCATAATCTCATTACGTGAAATTAGTGACATGAATCCTTTTCTTCCATGTATTTATATCTATGGTCGAATATTAAGTTAAATTATATAAATTTAAATATTTTCTTACAATTCCTAACCAAGTAATTTTAGATCTATCTCTACTTTTAATTTCTTCGACATTAATCATTTATCATCTCTTAAATGATACATTCCTTGATCTAAGGATATGACCAAATTATTTAAAAAGCCAATTTCATTAATCTTATTTTTGATTGTTGCAACTTCTACTCTATTTCCTAATAAAATCATTTTTTAGTTTATCTCTTATAATATTACCAGTCATCTATCTAAGCATATATAACTGAATAATACTAACTTTTTGCATATAATCATGTTTTAGAACCCAGCATTCTCTGTCATCATTTCTGCACAATGAAGGTATTAGTATAAAATAGATACACAAATCCAAAAATCTGCAGGGTGGAAATTGGAAAGAAGAATAAAATAGTATCTGTTAGCCAACAGGAAAAACATAGGGAAGAAATTCAAAAGCATCAAAGAGAACAGTCCAGTATATCAGAATGTACAAAAACAATGAAAACCTCCACGGACATGAGAGCTTACCCATAGTAACGATCTTTGATGTTTTGCTGAGAAAGCTCTCCAGTTATCGGCATCTCCTGCCGGTATGGGCACTCTGCACCTCGTGTGCATTCACCACGCACGTAAAAACTACAAACGTGAGCTTGATTTCTTTTATAATACGGTGTAGTCCTTTGAAGCTTCAAAATAGTGTCACTTGGGCGAACTTTTCCATACGAAGACTCATAATCTATACCAGCCCTTGCCTAAAAACAAATTACAAACACAAGTGCTAAACATGATTAAACACAAGAGCTACATCAAGTCTGTGGACAAACAGCATACATGCTATGAGCACGTGAGTGTGTTGCATAAACATCTGATAAAAATTGGAAATTGATATTATATGTGATATGTTTTCCTGGAGGTCAATGCTGGAGTTCAATTAATTATGAAGGTAAGTCCAAAGATTCATAATCTATACCAGCACTTGCCTAAAAAGCAAAATAGCAAGCATGACTATACAAAATGGAAGCACCAAACATGATCAAACACAAAAACTACAATAAGTCTGTGGACGAACAGCATACATGTCATGAGCATGTATGCGAGTGTGCGTTAGGTAGAGCGGGAAACTGATATCATATGTGATATATTTCCCCGGAGGTCAATGTTGGAGTTCAATTAATTATGAAGTTTTACATTTTTGCGAATGGATCTCAAACTCTTGAAAAATATACTACCACTTGAATATGTATGAAAGTGGAGCTATGTTTTGGACGTGTACTAGTTGGTTTCAGGGATCAAAATAAGGCAAACAGTGAAGTACATGCAAGCATCTTACTTGAAATATCTTGAGCATGCAAGTAAAATAATGGAACCATGATACCCAATATTTTAGTGCCATAGATGATTTTATGGTTTTAAATACAGAACATGGATTTACAGCACCGCAGGGGAAAACCAAAAATCTAGATTTTTAACAGTTAGGTGTATCATAGTATGCACTGTACACAGACAGTAGAAAGAGTGGCTTCCAAAAACTGACAAGATAATACTACACATTAGGATATATGTATCTTGCGTGCATACACAACCAACAAACATAGATTTTTGGAAAACAATATTAAATAGCAAACCATCAAAGAAACAAAAAAATAGGAATACAAGCATCTAGAAAAGAATATCAATGTCTATGGTAACAGTATCATAGTGTCCAAATATATAATATCTTTTAGCAGCATCCAAATATATAATAATTACCATTTCCCGTGCATATAAAAAACTTTATACAATGCTAGATAGAGCACAGAGATCCTTTTACACTAAATATGTCATGAATAATGTGTGGTATAAATGCTTTATTGTTGACATTGATATTGATTGTGCATGTTGCTAATCAAATTTTCTCTACCCAATCATGAAAATATAAGGAAAATAAAAAATAAAAAAAAGGAAAAGATTTCCACTAGAGATAGCAAGAAGGCAACTCTGTAGATAATTAAGAAAAATTTGCACATGCATGGTCACTATCATGCTTGCCATATATTGTAATATATTTTTTACCCAAGTCATTTTGATTTGTTGACTTGTACTATTGCGCATAATTTTTTAAGACCTCAAAACGTGTTTTCCAAACATTTGTCATTAATTTGCTTCCTATACTTACAGTGTACATGGAAAATTTAGACCACTTGTTTTTTTTTCATCAATTAAAACAAACTTTCTTTTCCATGGGTTAGACATGAAACAAGCTGTACACCCAGAGCCTTGGGTTTCCCCTCTTCTCCAGCAAGCCTACTGTTAGATGTGTAGCCCATTCATTGACAATGTTAGGAGAAATTCCTTAATTTAAGAAAAAAAATGTCCAAATGCCAACATTGATCACCTTCTTGTGCCTTTTGCATTCCAATTCCATTTTTACAATAGGTCTGTCAGTACACGCACATGTACATGCACACTCTAAATGAAGCATCATCAAGAAAGACAGACTAGTATCCTCAACAAAAAAAAATTATATACAAGCATCTAGAAGGTCATTGGCATGCAAGATGGCTAAATGCAGATTGACAAAGAAGACAATGGAAAGCTGAATGAAGAATAGTGTCACATACCCGGCGATCATGCTCCTCAGCGAAGTACTCTCTATTAACATCACTTTTTGGAATAGCATCATTGGAATTGATGGATAGAGCCGTATCTCGGACTTGGACAGGTAATCCATATTCAAGATCTAGTAGACAAACTTGACACACATTCTTAAGCTTTGTACATGTTTGACAAATTTCTGTCTTTTTGAACCTTGCATCACGACCAGGCCTCCATCTGAAAACTGTAAATGGTCGTGTGCAAATTTTGCACTCTTTGTCATAATCTGCCTTTGTCTGTGAAATAAAAACAAAATGGAAGATGTAAGGTCCACACATATCAAGGTCCACAAGATTTATACTTGTGCAACAAGGCATCTAATGGAATTTTAAAAACTTATTTTCAATGATTTTATTGCTTATGTTGTGTATCACTAAATACAATTTATGCATAGATATACATATTCTTAATTCATATAACCTTAAATATCATTGAAATATACAAAAAATAACACAAAAATAATACAATGTAGTAAGGTTAGCATTGAGAAATAAAATAAAGGAAAGGATTTGATTGATTCATTAACAAAGATAAAACCTCTTTATATAGAGGCTATACAGACATGACAAAACACATTTAAGTAATGTAGGACTAAATCCACACACGCTTAACACTTAATACAACATTTACTCTAACACTCCTCAAGTTGAAGCATCTAATTTGTTACAAATTTAAAAGACAAAACAACATACTTAAACCTCCACTCTTTTTTATGCATGCTCACTGCATGAGCTCAACAGCAACTTCTCCCACACACACCCCTTTTTTTATTCTCCTTCTTCTTCTTCTTTCCTCACCTTCCATTTGCAACCTTTCCACTACAACCCTAATGGGTGTGGTGGCAGCAGACAAAGGTGATCAAGGCACAAGCAAGAGAAAGTTAGTCATGCATTGAAGAATGAGAAATCATTGGCTAGAGGAGGAGGATGGTCTCCAAACACTAGGAAAGAGCTAAAGGAGGGTCACCTTATAGGAGCTAGAGCACGGAAAGAATTATCACTCACGTAAGGCACATTGGCAGAGGGAGTCACCTGTATAAGTTGTGTTCGCAGAGAGAGTTGGCCACAAGAGAGACAGCGATGAAGCGGCTCGTTCGATGTATAGTGCATGACGGAAGATGCACTGGTGCTAATGGTAGTGGCAATGAGGCATAACTAAGGTTTGTAAACAAAGAGAACATATGCAACAACCAAAGCTATTGGATGGAAGAGTTTTCCCAACAAAGATGGTCACCTACACGAGTCAAATCAAAAGAGAGTTGTATACAGGAGGAAGGCACACAAAGAATGAGACAACAAACAAAGGAACAAAGGCCCAACCATCCATAGGCGGAGAAGTCGCCCAACAATCACAAGTGGAGGAGAAAAATAAGAGGGAAGAAGAACAATGAACGTTACCATGGTTGGGAGGAGGTGACAACTAGATTCCTATGTTCTGATACCACGTTGAAAAACTTAAAAAAAAGAAAGGATTGGATTGATTCATTAACAAAGATAAGACCTTTTTATATAAAGGTTACACAGATATGACAAAAGACACTAAACTCACAAACACTTAGCTCTTAATACAACATTTACTTCAATAGTTAGCACTACAAAATTAATTATAAACACAAATCAACATCTTGATATATTCAAAACATGGATCCTAGCTGGATTTAATGTTGGATCCAACAAAGAGTTGTAATTAGTGTTAAAAAAAGAAAAACAGACAGCCATGTTAATGTTGAGTTTTGTGCACATGTTTCATGCTATGTGTTTGTGCTATGTGCCAATTTTTGGACATTGGTTATAACAAAATAAGGCAAGGAATATAATCACCCAACCACATATAACACCTAGCAAACCGTAATAAGTATGGTAAAGTCAATGCAGACTATCAAGTGACAGAACGACATATTTCAGCTCATTAATGCATCCAAATGAGTGAATGATCATGTTGTACTAGAGGTACAGCACATTGGTAAACTTGATAAATCAAAACTTTGTTTCAATATAAAAAAATTTATGATAAATATTTTCTTATTTGTAACAAAAATGTCCCAATTTAATGTGTTTAATGCTACTGCACACATGACAACGATGTCACCATGCAATAAATGAGGAAAATATTCCCACAATCAAATTAGTAAACACATCAAAGAATTACTAAAAAATACATTAGCAATTGATTGAAGAAAGTGGAAAAGGTTTAGAAATCTGTATTGTGAGTTTTGTGGATTGGAGGAAAAAACCATACAACATGTCCTCTGTTCTGGTTTATTTCTTATGAGATAAAAAGGAAAATGGAAGGATAATTTGGTAATTTTCTCATGTTCTGTTGGAGAAAATGGAAGAATAATTTGGTGATGTTCTTCTGGAGGTATTCCTGTGAATATATTGGCACATAAGTAAAATCTGACGTACAATATCCTGAGTCAAGCCATTCTGAAATTGGAAGGAACCTATAGTCTATAGAGCTTTTGGTTTTGCATATATAGGGTGTGTTCCTACTTCTGATGAATGTGAGCAGGAAAGTGTGCAATTTTACAAATTTCAGTTTTAATTTTCAATTATTCAATCATAACATCACCACACAATCACCATCCTCTGTTGTAAATGTCATGATCCCACACAACAAATCAAACATCGGAATACAGAACAGAAGCACAAATGAGATCCTGTACCTAGACCGTAATAGTGATCCTAGGATCACAACACTGATTTGCGATCACTAGCAATCCTACCAAGCAATCCTTATGTTGATCCCTATCTGGAACACAAAGAGCAATCTCAAACAGGGATCAGGATGTAGATCACACATAAGAATCTATTTACGGACCCTAGGTGTTCATTGTATTATTTGAAGCTACTAAATTTTTGGTTTTCTTTCTTTTAGATCAACCATGAGTACTTAGGCAGAAATCCGTTCCACCATTTACATCAAATTGTCATTTGCAAGCATCTAAGAAAGAAAGCACGAGTTGTGTAGTAAGCAATATCAAATGCTAAAAGAAACAACATAAAGGGCCATTGTCCCTTGACCAAATTCCCCTTAAACAGCGCAATAATCCCAACCTATTTTATTGTCATCCGGTCTCTGCTAACATGACTAACAGTAAAGCTCCTGCAAACAAGAACAGAATAATAGCTAAATAGCCACCTTGTATGGGCCACATAGCATAGAACGGAAGCACGAAACCCTAAAATCATATAACACAATCAATTATTCACGATGAAAAGTTCCATCCTCCACTTTCAGACACACAAAGCAAATTAAGCCAACAGCAGATCGTGCTACTGACCTTGCGTCACCTTATAAAACCCTTCAGGGAAAAATCCTGAATTCGAATCTGAGCAAAAATATTACCAATACGAACAAAAAACAGAAAAGCAAGTCCAAATATAAACGGAAAAGGCACGCACAATGTATGCGGGACGGGAGAGGCTCCCTTCACCACGAAAGTTTTCAAAGAAAAGAGGGGGGAAGTGGTGGAACGCACCATGCGAACATAGGGATTGTCCCCGAGGCAGGATTCGCAGATGATGGGGAAGTCCGACCGCTCCCACCCGTCGGCCTGCGCGTCCCTCAGCAACCGATGCGCCATCGTCCGATCAATCGATCGAGAGCAGAGCCGGTGAAGGGAAGCGCGGGATTGAAAGGGCGACAAGCGGTGGCCGACGCAGAGCTTTTAAATGGAACGTAGCGAAGAGGCGGCGATGGACGGCTGTACTCCTGACACGGCAAGAAAAATTTTAGTTGCAAATGAATAATAATAATAATAATAATATCAAGTCTTCGAGCTCCGATCAACATCAAAAAGTTAAAATTAGAGTAATTTTTTAAATAAAATTAAAATTATATAATAATTAAAATGATAAAAATTTATAAGATAAAATTAAAATAATATTATTATTATTAAAATTTGTATAAAATTAAAATTAAAGTTAAACTAAACGAGACTAAAAAAATTTATATTTGTCTACTTTTAAGTTTTATAGAATTATTAAATCTTTTATGTTTTGTCATTGTCCTCAAAATATCAACTTAATATTCAAGAAGATTATCTATTTGAAGAGCTTGTTTATTTAAGAATTATTTATTATACATTTTTATTTTTTATTATATACTTAACAATTGTATGTGATAATATTTATCAAATATTTTTAAATTTTTATACTAAAAACATTATATCAAAAATTAATATCATAAATTATGTAATTTAAAAAAATATATAAACCATGAACAGACAAAAAGGGTAGGTGTTAGTAATTCGTTGAGCAAATAAAACTTCTTTAATTGTTCAATTAAGTTCAAAAAAAATCCAAAAAGTAATTTTATTTAGATATTCTGAAATTTTTTTACGCATATTCAAAACTTTATTTATTATCTCATTACAGTTAAAATTTTATAGTGTAGGATTCCATTCATTTCATTAGTATAGAAATACTTTTGCTTGAGGCGTGGTGATTAGATGGCACAAATCTTGAGGCGTGCGTTATGATGTCGTCTTCATTTCTATTAGTATCAATAATACTCATTAAAAATAAGTTACATTTTTCAATAAAACATCGAAAATTTCTATATTATACGTAATAATTATTAACATGTTATTTTTAGTGATGTTATTTTTAAATGATATAGATTAAATATAACTAATTATATAAAATAAATTTATATAATTACTTTATAATTAAATAATTAATCATATTTAATTTAAATCGTCAATAACATTATTAAAAATAATACTCTAATGACATCACTAAAATATACTCTAATAATACCACTAAAATATCACTTCCCTAATTACTACACAGAACTCGTTATACAATAAATAAAATTTTAAATAGTTAAATCAAACAATACGTCAATACCTTCCCCATACGTAAACATGTCTGCTATGATCTACCATAGAGCTTACATACACAGCGCACACATAAGGAAGACATTTGAATTTTCATACAAGACCGCACAAGGATGATGGGTTTTATGATGCAAAAGCAAAAACCCATGTATACGTTCTGCATTGAAATTGACTGTTCGGCGAAACAAAAATCCATTCAAAGCAAATTACCTAACTAATCACAGTGGTGGCATGCAAAATCATTGCAATTCCCACCTCCATCTCCAGTAACAAGAGATTCAACAAAAATGAGGCATCCGCAGTGATACGTTTGATGTCCACAAACATGGGAGGAGAATTTAAAACACTCAGAGCTCGTCATGTTCGTCGTCGTCACCTGAAGTGTCGCCACCACCACCAGGGGCACCACCAGATTTCTGGTAGGCGGCGGTGATGATGGGGTTGCAGACGGATTCCACCTCCTTCAACTTCTCATCGTAATCCTCCTTGTCCGCACTCTGGTTTTCATCAAGCCATTCCAGGGCCTCCTTCAGAGCCGTCTCAATCTTTTCCTTCTCCTCGCTCTCGATCTTATCCGCAAGCTTGTCCTTCTCGTTAATGGTGTTTTTCATGTTGTAGATGTACGTCTCCAGGCTGTTGCGTGAATCGATCTTCTCCTTCACCTTCTTATCTTCCTCTGCAAATTCCTCGGCCTCGCGAACCATTCTCTCGATCTCTTCCTGGCTGAGGCGGCCCTTGTCATTGGTGATGGTAATTTTCTCTGACTTACCAGTGCCTTTGTCTTCGGCCTTCACATTCAAGATACCATTGGCATCTACTTCAAATGTGACTTCAATCTGAGGTGTGCCTCTGTTTGAAAAAACACACATTGAGTATGGTTGAAAAGAAACGCTGTACGAACTCGAGCTGGCTCTAAAAGAAATTTTAAAAAAAACCATCAAAAGAAAGCTAGCTAAAAAGTGAACACCGACCTTGGGGCTGGAGGAACTCCTGAAAGATCGAACTTCCCAAGATTCCTGCAGTCCTTTGTAAGACTCCTCTCACCTTCAAAGACCTTCAAATAGCCACAATGTCACTCTAGCATCTTGAACACAAAGACTACTGAAATCATCTCAACAATGCAGCTGATGATGGTCTCAGCCAGAATTTTTTTAGAAAAAAAGAAAGAAAAATACCTGAATGGAGACAACAGTTTGCTGATCCTGGTATGTGGTGAAGACTTGAGATTTCTTTGTTGGGATGACAGTGTTTCTGGGAATCAACTTGGTCATCACCCCACCAACGGTTTCAATACCAAGAGTAAGGGGTGCCACATCCAAAAGAAGGATATCTGGATGAAAATGTATACGAAAAATTTAAAATAAGATTCTGACAGAACATTTTGTATTCCGATTCAAGTTCATCGGCAAAAGAGATTTGGTAAGTGATGAAATACATGCTCACTTATTAATGATTACCTTTGGTTTCTTCACCTCCCTCACCACTCAGAATGCTTCCCTGCACAGCAGCACCATAAGCAACTGCCTCATCTGGGTTCACACCCTTGTTAGGCTCTTTTCCGTTGAAGTAATCCTTCAGAAGTTGTTGAACCTTTGGAATCCTGGTGCTTCCACCGACAAGAACAATCTCTTCAATTTGACGTTTCTCCAGACCAGCATCTTCCATAGCTTTCTTCACTGGTCCCATGGTTTTCCGGAATAGATCATTGTTCAATTCTTCAAACCGAGCTCGTGTCAGTGGCTCAGAGAAATCCAAGCCATCATGGAGTGATTCAATCTCCACACGGACTTGATGTTGGTTGCTCAGTGCTCTCTTAGCACGCTCACTCTCCCTCCTAAGCTTTCCAAGGGCTCGGTTGTCCCTGGAAATGTCCTTTCCATGCTTCTTCTTTATCAATTTGATAAAGTATTCCATGACTCTCTGATCAAAGTCCTCTCCTGCACAGAAAAAACATAAAATTTCCTATTGGAATGAGTATTGCTACTATTGTAACGATCTTCAGAACATGCTCTCATGTAAAAAGCAACAAAAAATCCAGTTCACTGATCTTCCTCAAACTACAAGTCATCGATATTTTTAAAATTATTGAATTACAATTTTACTTGCTCGAAGTTTGAAGCTACTGTTAGCCGGTTGCAGGATTTGGAAGATAGAAAATAGCATACAAGTTAAGAAAATTTTAAACCACCATTCGGCAGACCCAAATTAAAACCACTTTCTGGCACCCAGGGTATTCAAGCTCATTAGCTCCCCCTAACCATTAGGAAGCTTAACCACGTGATTGGAAAGCATCTTCTTATTATTATACTTGCCGTTGATGATTATATCTACACCAAATGTTTATACAAAAGTAAACTACCAAAGAAAACAAAATAAACAAGCAATTTTACCTCCAAGATGGGTATCTCCGTTTGTTGCCAACACCTCAAAGACTCCATTGTCAATGGTCAAGATACTAACATCAAATGTCCCACCACCAAGGTCGAAGACAAGGATGTTTTTCTCACCACCCTTCTTGTCCAGTCCATATGCAATTGCAGCAGCAGTTGGCTCATTGATGATTCTAGCCACATTCAGTCCTGCTATAACACCAGCATCTTTCGTAGCTTGTCTTTGAGCATCATTGAAGTAAGCTGCAATACCGTTTGAAACAGTAAGACATCATCTCAAATAGCTTTCAAATTTAGACTATAACAAGCAATTTAAAATATATTATTTAATTTACCAGGGACTGTTACAACTGCGTCCTTAATCTTTTTCCCAAGGAAAGACTCAGCTGTCTCCTTCATTTTGGTCAGAACCATTGCACTGATTTCCTCAGGACTGAAAACCTTGGTTTCTCCATCCCTTATTTTAATTTGTATGTACGGCTTCCCATCTTTGTTAACAAACTTGTATGGGGCAAGTTTCATGTCCCGTTGCACCTCCTTGTCCTCAAACCTGTCCAAAATTAAAGAAATTAATCTGATATTGTGGCTGTGAAGGCTAACAAGTGAAAATAAATAATGGGAATGAAGCATCCACACTTTCTTCCAATAAGCCGTTTGACATCAAACACTGTTCGTTCGGCGTTAACAGCTGCCTGGTTCTTTGCAGCTTCACCAATCAACCTTTCGCTGTCAGTAAAAGCAACCCATGAAGGAGTGATACGATTTCCTTGATCGTTGGCTATGATTTCCACATGACCATTCTTGTAAACACCAACACAAGAGTAAGTTGTTCCAAGATCGATCCCTATAACTGTCCCCAATTTTGCAGCTTCCTCTTTTGCGATCGAAAAGGTAAAAAAACATCCTGGATATTTCCAATAACGGCAAAAAATTCCAATCAGTTAAATTGTTCGATAAAATTGTACAAATGTACAGTTCAGGAAACGAAATCCCATGAATCATTGATAACCAAAGCATGAATGACTCTAACAGACAGATCAAGCATTTATTTATGCCTCCTAACAGCATATATAGACTGTATCTTGTCAATACACTAATCATTGTTGAAAAGCATTCCAGTAGATCTGCAGGCGTCTAAAGGTAGCGAAATCCACCAATATTACGCACAGCGAAGAAGTACTTCATACTGCAATTTATTCAAGCAACGGAAAACAAGCATTTCATAACTACTCGAACAATATAAAATTCAAACGGGTGAAACAGGATCCCTGTAAACATATCAAAAGCCGGCATTTTAAGCATCCACGGGGCAGATCTGGACGTTATTATAGGCAATGCAACACCAGATCTAGATCACGTCATGCAGAAAGCTCGCATGAAAAAAGCTCACATCATCTAAACAAATCCAAATTCAACACTACTAAAACGATCTACAACAGAAAGTGAAAGAACAGCCAGCAACCGACAAAATCGAGTTTGAAATCCAACTCGATTAACCGGACACCAGATCACAAGTTCCAACTCAAAAAAAAAACAAAAAAAAAAACACATAGGATCACATGACAACATACACCAAGAAGAAGAAACAGGAAAACGTATAAAGGCAATGAGAAACGGCCAACACGGCACGGATCAGGGAGTTACCGGCGAGCAGGAGACCGAGAAAGACCAGAGAACCCCGGTTCCCTAGAGATCGCCCCATTCCCACCGCCACTGCACACTCCGACCTGAAAAGCGAAGTACGATACCACCACGACGAGATCTGCTCTCCCCCGCTTTGGTCTTCTTCCAAGGAACGACAACGGAACCCCAACAAGCCTCGCTCCCTCGCTCTCTCCGTGCGGAACGCCGGAGAGCCGAGGCGGGGGTTTATATAGGGAGGGGACCCGTCCTCCCTTGTGTGGGTCCCACGAAGCCCAGGTTTGAAGTCGAAACATGTCATCGTGATGACGTGGTCCAATAGGAATCGAGCCGCGTCGCCCCTCCGCCAATGAGGGTTCCGCTTTCGTTGGGATGATCTCCGCCGTTGGTTTGTCGATTCGGAATTTCGGACTCCCTCTGGATGCTGCTTCGGCCGTGCGATCATACACGGAGGCCGTCGGATTTTGATCGGTGAGGGCGACGTGCGTCATCCGAGTTGCGGAAGACCGTCGGAATTTGATCGGAAGGTGGATGTTGGAGAGTAGTATTTTTATCTTACTTTTCAATGATTTAAATTGAAAAGGTCAATTTTTTCAATAAGCATTCTCCGAGGAAGCTTGAAGCTATGTATTGTATTTTTCTTGGATATCTTGGCATTTAAAATTTGTGGAGATTAATTGTAAAAAAATATCATGAATATTTACATACAAACCAACTAAATGTCTTGATTGATATGCTAAAATATTAAATTAAAATGATGTCTTTGTTGTAAAAGCTCGTGTAAAAGATAATAGAACTTTATATAAATTCTTATGTATTATTATCATATAAAATTTTATATACAAATTTTTATTTTATAATTCACTTTAAAATTTAACTTCATTTAATAACAAGACTTAATTTTCATTTCTCCACGAACATTACTAAACATACCTTAATACTTCATTTAATAATAATTTTTCAATTTCAATTCTAACTTCACGTAAATTTTCACACATTATCATTATACAAATTTTTATATAAAAATCTTATTTTATAATTTACTATAAAATTTAACTTTATTTAATAATAAAACTCAACTCTTAACTTTCAAAATGAATGCAACACATCGTTATCAAGTACACTTTAAAACTGCTAATTATATTCGTGGCCTGCAACAATTCATATTTAATTCCAAGAAAAATAAAGAAGAACGTAAGTTTTTGCTCGTCAAAATAAACAAATCAATCTTAGGTGGTATTTGTATTTTTTAGAATTAATGAAAAATCGTATAAAATTATAAAAATTAATAATTAAAATTTTTATATTTTTTATTATTTTCTCTTAATTTCAAAAGTACAAATACCTAATTAGATATCACTATAGATGTAAATTAGGTTAAATATAATCCTGCTCGCTTTCAATTGTCTGACCATAATAGGGCGTATGATGTTTCAGTATAAAGATGTAGGCGGATATAATATGATTGCATTTTTCTTTCAAATCGATATAATTTTTCAAGGCTTTGATATAATAAAGGTACGTTTGTTTTAAATTTAAAATATAATTTCTATCACTTAAAATTGTACTATAACAATTTTTTTGAAGAAACAACTTTTGTTTTAGAATTTACATTTATTTATCGAAGCAATAACTTTTATAAAATTTTAACTTTACCTTTGAAGGATTTTTTTAATATGATGTACGTTTGATGCATTGTTTACGGTTAGTAATAATATTTTATTTTTAAAAATATTTTTATTATTAAGTATATTTTACATGTTAAATTTAATATATATATATATATATATATATATATATATATGTAAGAATACATTTTAAATTATTTAATGATATATGTAAATATTTTGGAATTAAAATGATATTTGTGTATTTTGAGTTTCAAGAAACCACAAGGAACTACGTGAAAGCAATTCCTAAATTTTTCCAGAAATGAATACAGGAGAAGCTGCAATGTCAAGAACAAGAAACTGCTAAAGAGACAAAATCTATTATATTTATTTGATTTTTTTAAGAACTATTTCTAACACTAAAAGCTAGAAATTCTTATAACCAAACACATCCTAAATTGTGGAGTCAACATAGCAATTATAAATTTTGTAGATTTTAAACTTGTTATCAATGCACCAAACTTAGAAAACCAAGAATTGTGTGTTAAAATCAACATACCAAACTTACAATTCAATGTCCAAAAGTGTGATCTACCATAGCTTAACACAATCAAATCGTGACATAATACAAATGACCTATGAGCCATTCGAATAATGTCTAAAAACAATTAAAGCTTGACTCAATTATGTACTAATGTACTTACAATTTTTTCTTTCATCTTAATATTAACGATATATATTTTGTAATTAAATTTTCTCATAGAATAACATTACAATCTTTACACATTCTTTAATATATGTTTCTAGTAAGTAAAAAATCTATTTAACTAACATTCTAATCACTTCTAAATGTAATTAAATACTCCTCTCCTTTTCTAAAATGCGTGTTTAACCACTATAAGCTCACAAGCTACATTGAAGTTTAAACTTGAATTTCTCTATTCATTTTTATTGTCAAAATCAAATCTTTCATGATTTCGTTTATATTTTATATTTTACCCTCCTCAATCATTTACATCGGGTACAATAAAGAACCTTTTACTAATAGGTAAAAGGTTCTTGGAGTATCAAAATCTTTCTAAAATTTCTATTCAATAATTTCTCCTAAACCCATTTTATGGAGTATATGCACAAAATTAGTGCTTCCAAAACATAAAGCCCAAAGCAATACCCATTCTTACTCTCTACAAATGCACAGAGAAACACCACTAACACCATAGAATTATCTTAAAGTACAAACCAACCAGTGGTCTTCACTTTAATTAGTTCAGTTCAAATCCAAACAGACACAGCAACAATACCAGAAAAAGGATGATATAGAGCATTAGAGGCAGGCAACACCTTGGATGTCTAATCCAACAAGTATGCTTATTAGTGAACAAGGCAAGCATAATTAGCAATAAATAATTTAAGCTTATGCTGAATAAACAAACTGCAACAAATCTAACTCAATGCACATTTCCATACAGAAAGAACGTTGAGAAGACTGCCATGGAGATCTGCAAAAGTGACGAAACCAACAAGTTGAGACAGATTTCAAAATCAAAAGCTCAAATACAACATCTCGAAAGTATCAGAGATTACAGACCTCATCTCTGACAATGTTGTCAATTTTTTGCTTGAGATTCTAATATTTACCTGTCAATGATAGTGTACTAACATTGCATGATGGAATGCTGAAGTCCATCCACTTCCTATTTTGCTAGTAACGGAACACCGCAGGCTGTAGGAGCATGCTTCCTCTCATTGTATACCAGATTACCCCTAACAAAAGTAGAACGAATACTGCCAGACAATCTTGTACCCAGATAAGCCGAAGTGTTCTACACAAAGCAAAACAAAGGAAGAGATTCTTTCATCAACATGTTGAAAACTGAAGCAGAAATTAACATGATGCACTATTATGGTGCTGCTTCTTACATGATTTTTGTGTGATATTTAAAACCAAAATAAAGGAGTCAAAGGTAGGAAAATGATTTACATGATTCTAATAAAGTTTGTTAGCAAACAAAATTTACAGTTTGCTTTTGATTGATAAGGTAGAGGGCAAGCATTTATGCAACAATAAGGTTGTTCTATCATAACCTAAAGGCCATGTATTCGAATTTTAAAAAGTCTCTTCACAAGTCCCGCAATGAGAGAAGTCCCGTGCACTGGATTTACCCTTACTTGCTTTTGATTGATTAAGTGGCAACTTTAGGACCAGTTACCGTATGACATGGCTTTTTTTTTTCTTTTGATCGAGCTTGGACGACAGGATGGACATAAATTCCATACCGGGTGCTTATGGTGTATATCATGATTCTCGTCCAGCAGATACTCCACATCAGGTTCCCATACAACAAGGTCTGCATGATTTCCTCTTACTATGGCACCCTGTAGATGTTCAAAATGTTACAGAATAAAATATAATAGGAATAAATTGATCAAAAAATTTCTTAATTATCAACGCAATTATAAGATTAAGAACTATTATTTTATGATTTCAGACACCAACATGGCCAATGGGTGATAAATTTGGAATGAATGGTAATTTTCAAAGAATGATAGTTTTGGATGGAAAGCAACTCACTTTCAGCCTCTGCCCGCAGAGCTGAGCTGGTTTTTCACTCCACCATTTAGCTATTTGGGTTAGAGTTATTCCATAGTTTTTCCCAAATGACCACGTTACAGGAAGTACAAACTGTAAGCAAGTAAAATAAAAGGTCAATCATGCAATCAATTTAGAAAATCTATAAAGTTACTTGAACTAAAATAAATTGAAACTCATGCAAACGAGCTACTTAAAAATCCAACTTCCAACAAAAGTAGTATAACCTGTAAAGAAGATATCCCACCCCATGCCCTTAAGAAATCACCTTCGTCAAAAAGTTTGAGTTGAGGTACACTTGGAGAATGATCAGAACTTAGAAAATCAACATGCCCATCCTGAAAAAAAAAATTTTCATGGACACAAGAACAATGGAAAGGATTTATGAATCATAAATAAGAAATTTATCAAAATACCATCAGTGCCTTCCACAGCTCATCCCTATTGGGTTCATCACGTATTGGTGGAGCACATTTGAAACGAGTATCTCCATCAGGAATCATCTCTGCTGAGAAAGCAAGGTAATGAGGACAAGTTTCAACACTCAAGCTGGCACCACCTGCCTTGGCATCCTATGGGAAAACAAAAGTGACAATCATCAAGACTAATTTCAAATTTCAACCATTAATATTAAAATAAGCTAGTAATAATTTTAAATTGCCATCCAAGTATGCATGCAACATTGTAAGTAAAATCAGGTATAGAAACATAATTATGAAAATGCAACATATATTGAAGAATTACAATAATAAATACGCTTTTGAGGCATTGTTTGTCTATTTGCAGGATAAAACGGCAGTAGATGATTCATTAAAAGCATGAAATTGCAGGTTCGTACTGAATCTAATTACAGTTATTGTAGAGAAATTCATCAAGACTTATTGAACAGCATGCAAAAAGAGCTGAATTATACAATAAGCATTCATAATGGAAATTTCCCAGATGGATGTACATCCAAAAGATCCATCAAGAAAATAGCAAAGAAAACAAATAGAAATGTTTCACTTAGTTACTTTGATAATATCAAGGGAAGCACGTGCATCTGACAAATGTACAATGTGAAGACGAGCCCCTTCTGCTTGCCCACCAAATATTGTGTCATATGCTACTGTACGCAATTCTTTTATTGCAGCTTCCTCCCTAACATCACAAAAGGCAATGTATCAAAGGTATAATGGGCCATCTTCATGATAATTAATTTCATACAAGCGGACAAAATGGATAACTTCTGAGGTTACACATCAATTATGCATATAGTTTCATTCATAGTTGGAAAAGGACCCATCAAAGGATTTAAACAACCTTTTATAAGACATGATGTTGACTATAGTGTGAAGCAAAGGAAAGTCTAAACATGAACACAAGCAGCAAAATCCCAGTTACAAAATGAAAGACACAGAAACTGAACTTGGGAATTTGGAATCTTGTCTTTTCAGTGAAAAAACAGAGCCAAAAATCTCATATTTTGATTACTTCAATTTGAGAGAAATTGTCGCAAAAATGAAAGAGAAAATATACATTTGGATGCTTGTCCTCACAGATAAATATTCAAAATAAATACCATGGCATTCTAGGCTCAAGTTGTACAAAATTACAGAAGCGTTGAAATGAAAAATAGTTGAACGTGTGTGATCATCCAAAAGCATAGGTGAATGTGAAACTTAATTTCTGAACAAAAAAAATCATGGTTGATGATAAGACAAAATGTATGCCACGTAACTATATATAAAAGAAATTATTGCATGAAAATACAACATGAGAATCAAAATAGCATTGTTACCATGAAGGTGGCCTGCTCTTGAGGTATGTCAGATAAGAACGAGGAGCAAAAGAATCATTGTTAATTTCATTGTTTTCAACATCTTTTTGAATTTCTGCATGAACAAGCAAAGGCCTCCTGTATTTTGCCAGAACACGCAGCCCCTCCTGTAAAAAAGTTATGAATTTCATTGGAATTCCTTTACTACATATTTCCTTTTCAAACTGGAACTTGATCTCCTTTTGCATATTTCACACAAGAAAAAAAAGTGCATCAATAAGGATTCAAGAAAAATACATTGCAATTTTCTGATTTGTTTCCAAAAATTGCACATCTTCTTGTGATTCTAAGAGAATTATAAGTTGTTTCCTATTGCTATAAATTGTTGATCGAAAGTAATTAACTATTATAGCTTGTTATTTATCAATCTCAAAGTTCAACTCAAAACCAATTGGTAGTGAGTGAAAAGCTTACCACTTTGTAAGGCCCAAGACCTCCCCATTGTAGCCAATGTAAGACTATCTAACACTCCCCCACACTTGGAGTGATCCTTAAGCCAACAAGTATCCTTCTTTCACCATCAAAGCAAGGTTTTACATCGATAGTGAATGAACGGCTTACCACATTATAAGGTATTAGACCTCCACATCCTAGTTGATGGGGACTACACAACAATCAAGATAAATTAGCTGATGTCATTGAAATTGAGTACCTAAGTTACCTTGTACTTGAGCTCCATGTAAAGCAATTCGTGTGGTGATTTTGAAATACTTTTGAAAGTGTATTCACTCCATTAGTCTGAAAACTGTATTTAGATTGAAGGTATTGTTTGTGAAAAAATTGTAAAAAATAGGAAAATCCTATGGTACTCATGTCATTATCTCTATAAGAAATAACTTTTCCATTTCTATTAGCAAGTGTTTGTTTCTAATAACAAATCCCACCATCCACATGTCTAAGTCGTGGTTTAGACATGTCTTAAGTTTTTTTTTTTTAGAAAAAAAAAGTCATGGTTTAGATTTAAAGAATTTGAAAGCTATCAAATTTTACTTCTTAAGGGCACCATATACTCTCTGGTAAATAAAGAAATATCTTGCAATAAATTTAGAAGTATAATAAAATTGTCGAGTAAATTGTGGTGAAATATGTCAAGGAATGGTGCATGACTAACTAGGTTTTCCTGTAATCTACAAACATTACCTAATTCGACCAAGGTCCAGCCTACCACAATATCACATTGCGTCTTGTCAAAACAAACAAATGAGTATGTTCGAGACTACCAGTCAAGTCAAGTCAGCACCATAGACATAGATGGATTATCTAACCAACAACTATGAAAAAAGATATCAACATATGAAGTGTGTTCCATTAATCTGGTAGCATTGTAACTTACTAACTTTAGAAAAGAATTCCCATCTTCAAGAAAAAGGGAGAACAAAAAGTAACTTTTTATCAGAAAAGCTGAAGACTGCTGCAACATAAATAACCTTGATATGTGTTGCATTTGTCATGGGGAAGTCATTTATTCCTGACGGGCACATGAAAGACTGCAAAAAGAAGAAAACGACAGTCAGTATTGTATTTTTAATAAATTTTATCAGCCAATATTTCGGTTAAAGATGTTGAAAAATAGTAAGTAATATATAATACCCCCAAATATCTTATGATTTAACAAGTAATATATAACACCCATAACAATTCTCAGCAAATATCATATGAATTAAGAACTAAACAAGATAAATATCATTAAAAAGGGAAAGGATGGCCTACACAAGCCATAGGAATAACTAGAAAAGACAAAAACACAAGAAACAAGCTTCAGAGGAAGGAATCAAAGACAAAGGTAAACTAAAGCAAAAAAACAAACTATGATATATTGCTTAAATCCAAAAAATCACAGCTAGCTTGTCATCACAATGTAACAAGAGACTCCAACCATGCCAGCACCACCTCATCAGATATGTTAAATAGGTGCCCTTGAGCATCTAGTTCATTACATAACATGATGGAATAAAATAGATCTGAAATTATCTTCACCCACTGTCAACCCCTGGAATACAATGGAACTAACAAGTATAACTTTAATATAATAATAAAATTTTCTTTTTTCACTCAAATTTGAAGATTACATTATACAACTGGCTAAAATGTGTCCATTCACTAACCTGTAGAAAGAATACAAAACCTTGAAGAAACCCAAAAATCCAATTGAAAAAATACAACCGAACCTCTTGCTTAAACATTAATGTCCAAGAAACAAAGTGCATGTGCTGCCTTTCATCCAAAAATAAATAGTCAAACAGGACGGATATCACAGGTTATCACTTCCGGAATAGTGAAATTCTATGAATTGCCACACGTTAGTCAAACAGACCTTCAGACCAAGAGCACCTGCATTAAGCAATTTCTCCAATACACTTTGATTAAAAGCATTTTCAGGCACAAGCCCTCCCCAAAAACCTAAGTCCATCAGAAATAAGAATAATGATGATAGAGGATAGTGCATTCTGAACTGCTAAATTCAATGTAATGATGTATGTTTGATAATATCAAAATTTACTATATTTTAAGCCAAAGTGATTGTCCCTGCAATGCATAATTCTTATGAATGGATAGCATACCAACATCAACATAGATCTTATCTTGGGCTGCCTTAACCTGTGTAAAAGAGGAAATATACTGTCAAAAAATTTAAGACAAAACAAATATAAGAAGGATCAGTTGCAACTCAATAAGAAAATAATCAATTTGAAAAGTCAAGTTGCTTGATATAAAAAACTAGGGATTTGGAAGATAACAAATATGAATTAGCATTATCAAACCTTTAGTCTTAATGCTTCTTCAGAGATTGTTGTTGGGTCACTATTAAGAGGCATGTCAATTAACGTTGTTATACCACCTGCTCCAGCAAAATCAAATTTTTAACCTGTCAGCACGTACAATAAAACTAAAATAAATTGTTGAACAAAGATAGATATATAGCTATAGAGGCTAATTTGTCCTCAGAAAATCACTTCTTGTTGGCTGGTGTTTTACTTTTTATGATTTGAATTTACAAATTCCCTGAGCTAAACACATGCTTCCAATATTTGCACAAAACTAAACAAGTTACCAGCAGCAGCAGCTTTGGTTCCTGAGGAAAAGCCTTCCCATTCAGTCTTTCCAGGCTCATTAAGATGGACATGGCTGGAAAAAAATGTATATTTTCAGATATTATATATTCCTCTATGTTAATCATGATATTAGTCTACTGAAAGATCAGGTTAAATTGATCTCAAAAAAAGAAATTTTGATAGTATCATCAGGCAAAGGTAGAAATGCTGCAAATAGTTTCTTCAAGGAGTATTGAAGATGAAACGTATACATGGAAACATCCATACGGTGTAAATTTGGTACCACCAAGCCCCTATTTAAAGGTGAATTTTAAGCATCATAGATTTAGTAAAAGGCCGATCATTAAATATTAAAAGAAAATGGGATAATATAATCCATATCCTACTTGGAGTTGATCCTAACAATCTTAACCATGTTTACAACATTTTTTTAAAGTCAATTTGATCAATTTTATAAATTGGTTTTTGTTTATGTTCATCTCAAAACAAATTGATAATATGAAAAGGAAGCACAATGTTATGAAACTTAATTTCAACAGTATCCCTATTGATGTAGGATTTTTATAGTTCAACACTCTCCCACACGTGTAGCACCCCTTTTTAATCTACTAGTGCCTTATGAGCAACATGTGTGAACCAAACTTTGATTTGATGTTAAAGTTTATTTTAAAACTAATTGGTAATCCAAACTCCTAATGATGTGGCCTAGGCATGGCTCACAGTCTAACCGTGTCGATACCCCAATGGATGTGGCATTTTGATGCATTGTTAATGATGTCTCATTCTATGCTAGCTCTTGAGCATCTAGGTATTTCAAGTCAAAGTTGATGTCATCTATGGTACTTGTCTTTCTTGTCATTATTATCAAAGAATGTCTTGGTAGGATTAAGATAATTGAGAATTATGAAAATAAAAACTTGAGAAAAAGAATATAAAGTAGAGACTTGAGAATTTAAAGTTGGAAGAAGATTGTAGGAAGACATGTATGAAGAAATGAGATTGCGAGTAGAGGTATCTCTAGACTCTTGAGAAATTTAGGATTGTTGGTAGACTTATCTGTAATTTTGGTTTTTAAAAAAACTGAAAAGATATGGACTAAAATATTTTTAATTATAACTTATTTTTAAAATAAAATGCAGGGAAGTCCCTGAAATATTCCCAAAAAAACAAAAATCAATGGATTTGTTGACTGTTGCAAGTCATTGCCAGACAATCTTTAAAAAGAATGGATGGGTTATGCTGGCCCGAGTTGTTGTAGGTTGGCCCATTGCTTGGCAATTAACTAATCTTTTAAAAAAACCAATCGACTGTACCAGCATAGCAAGATCAGCTGGGATGACTGCTCAGCATGGCCTGATTTGACCCAAACCAAATAACATCCATGGTTCATTGTTTAAGAGTATTGCACGTTATATCATATTTCACTTCTTTTTCCATCCTGATCTGTACATTAGATAGATTGTCAATTAGCTTGAAGATCTGTTTTCCTGTTTCTTACTAATTCAGTCAATACAATTTTGGTGACGATCCCACTCTTGCCAATGTTGTTACCTCTGACCGAGCCAAGAAAGTGAAGGTTAAAGAATGTGCCATATATACTGCTTTAAGATACGCTCATCTAGAAATATATATATATATCTTTATACTTTGATGAAAAAAGAAGTGTGTGAATCAGGTTTGCCATTCCCCACTCCTCTAAAGAAAACCCCATGCAACAAAAAATCTACATTAAACACACGTGGAACTATATGAGGTTGAGATACTCACACATCAACTAGACCAGGCATGAGAACAGCATCCCCATAATCAACCACAGGACCTACTGAGAATCGCCCATGCTCATTCTCTTCCACAACCACCGATGAAATGATCCCTTCTTTGACCTCCACTGATAATTTGAAGATTCAACAAATAAGACAAAGCTAACCCTCATCAAACATGGCTTAAAGACAATAATTCAGCTTTTATGGTTTTCCAAAGATTTAAAAAAAGACATAGATTCAGCCCTTTCGCTTTTGCAAAGAGAAAAATGACCTAAATCGATTTTCTTCATTCCAAAATCATACCTAAGCCAGAGATAACACCTTCTGGCGTAACAATGCGCTTGCTGCGTATCCAATATCGATCGTAAGGAAGTAGACTACACTTACCGCCCGATTGCTGCACATGTGGAAGCAAAAATTTCACCATCTGTGTTGCATAAAGACCCTATGAGCAAAAATCACCAGCGAAAATCAACAAAACACAACAAAAAATATGTAGATACGGCCGTTTCTTCATCGTTAATGACAGCAACCGTTCTGAGAACCGTGTTTCGGACCAATTCTCTTTCCCTACGAGAAAACACGGAAAACAGACCGACTACATCATCAAACGCGCATCCAACGTTACCTTCGCAGGATTCCTGGTATACATAACCAGAAACGAAGCGAGCAAGAAGAGAGCAGGAAGAATTCTCCACTTCACCATGTCCATCGCTCCCTGCCCCTTCCGATCGTGAACCAGCGAACCCAGTGTGCCGATTGTCCCCCTTCGAGTTGAGTGACCACTGAGTAAAATTATCAAAATCTTCGATAATAGAAGTTAAGGCTTGGCTCTGGTTTATTCTTAAATGTAACGTTATTATTGTGATGAATTTTATCGTATAAATTTTTATTTTTTTAATTATTACATAATTTTAATTTTATTTATAAAATTAATTTTACTTTTAATTTTATCTAATTAAAACTCTCTCTGAACATATCCTAAAATTTAAAAAGTAATTTTCAAATGTGGCCAAATAATTTGTAGTTGACAAATAAATGTTTAATAATTTTGTATGTTAAGAATTCGTTTATGCTATAAAAATATGAGAAATAAAAATTTTAATAAAAACATTTAAGACATTTACGTAGAAATTTTAAAATATTAATTTAAAAAAATATATAAATATTTTATATTTTAATATTTTAAATATAATTTTATATTTTTCTTATAATTATAAATTTAACCATAGTCGAAAAAAACTAGATAATATGTAAGAAATCAAGATAAAATTTTTACTTTTTCGACTCAACAAATAAGAAATAGTGACAAAAAATTATACTTATATATTAAAAAAAAATTAAATTTTTTAATATATATAAACACCTTAAAATTTTAAAAAAAATCAATATTTTTAACGTACGTAAAATCGTAAATCTTCTTTAAAAGCAATTTGCCAAATAATTTGCGGTTGACAAATAAATGTTTAATAATTTTGTACGTTAAGAAGTTTGTTGAATCTCACGGGAAAAAAAAATTTTAAATTTCTCAAACCCAACACCACTATATAAACCGGCTTTCCACAGCTACCCCACCGGAATCGGCGAATCGCAAGAGTTCGACCGTAACCCTCTCCCCGAACGACACCGACCGAACCCTCGGGATCTTCCGCAACAGGTCTCCGACGATCCTTCCGCGCGTCTGCGTCCCCGGCGGAAGTCACACGTCGCACTGGAAATCTCCGAGGAATCGACACACAAATCATCCGAGGGTTTAGGGTCTAGCAATTAGTTGGGATATACAGGGCAGAGGTTAGTTCTGGTATTGACAAAAATCTCCAGAAGTGCTTTATCATTCATCTCCTGCACCATTGCATGAATCCTATTCACTTTTGTAGTTTTGAAGACTCTAGCAATCAAAGAAAATCAGAATCCCCGTGAAATCGACTGGACGCATACCCGTCCCTCCGTCTGTGTCGTCGAAGGTTCGATCCCTTTTCACCGATAATTATTTTTTATTGAGCAGTTTGTTTTAGCGGTTTATATACCAATGTTTATTGTTTTTTAAAAAAATCCATAAATAGAACATCACAAGGAAAATGGTAATGTAACTAGCACTTGTTGATATCATTCTCCACCATATCGCATACATCAATGCAGTGTTGCCCAGACAAACAAGAAAAATAGAACACTACAAGGGCAAGTTTACGAGGAAAGGAAGAAAATTTTGAAATAATAATAGATAAAATACGTAAAGATATTATTATCATATCTATGTGAGATGGAAGAAATTTTCAAGTTATTCACTCTTACCGTAACTTATGAACTTCTATGTCTTATCCCTTAGAAACTGGAGGACTTTTTTTGCCCTTTGAAACCACGTCTTTCCTTGTTCATGTCTATCCCACCATTTGTCTTTTGTGTTTGCCCTTGCCCGGCCATTTGCCATTCACACTCTTTGCCCTTAGGGTTTGATCTTTTATCATCATATTTAGTTTACTGTATTTTCATCATGCCCTAAACCCAAAACATGCCACTTTATATTTGTTTGACTTGTATGAATTTGCTTATTCAATTACGATGCAACATAGGTTTTGGAAACTTTTGTGTTGTTTTTGTCCGTCTTGTTCTTGTTATAAATACTATTGGTGAACATGTAAGGCAATATCCTAAGTTTAGAATATCTCGTTTATATAGTCTTTATTTATATAGATTTTACGTTTATTCATGGATTATTCCTCTTCTATTTCTCCCTTGGCTCACACTAATAAAATTTGCCCAAATCTTTTATTATTCTTACCCTAAAATCCTGAATACTCTGTCACACAGACAACCCCACAGTGGTTACTAAATTTACAAAACAATGGAGCCGAGTCAAGATGATAATGAGCTTCTTGAGGAAGAAGAAGAGTATGTCTTGCTTGATTTTGAGGAACTCACCAAACATGTTGACATTCCTGCCGGTACTCCATATGTTCTCACAGTGAGTATTTCCTTTTAAAAATTCAAGTTGAATCTCTTAGACCATACCTGTCACTTGCACAGTTGCACCAGCATGTGAACTAATTTGGTATATGCTTCCTATATTCTTGTGCACAAAATATTATTGCATTGCTTGGCACTGTGATGTTACTTCATCGTGGCTAAGAGGTCATGGGGTTCAGATTCTAAGAAATAGGCACTAAATGTTTGGAGGAAAGATTGCATCTAATTGTATTCTCCTTGTTTTTTGTGGGATCTTCATGCACTGATCGCTTTTTTAGCATCATTGCATTGTTTTTAGATATTTTTTAGTTTGGAAATGATTGTTAACTTTGGTACTTCATTGTTAATGATTCTCTCATTAACTTTGGTACTTCAAAATGATTTTTTGATATAAGTTTCCACCATATCTTCTTTATTAGTGACATTTTTTTCCTATCTATAGGGTTTGGACAGTTTGAATCCTGTCATGGTTGTTGGTGATAACATAAAGCTGGTAAGTTATCACCTAACTCCCTTTTTTATTTGTTCATGCTAAAGAAATTTACTTCGGATCCTTCTTAAGATTTACGTAAACAGCACAAGTCCTCTTAACATTTTTATTTACTTTTGTCTATCAATTGTATTATGGTTTGAATCTTCTTCAGCTGTGTGAAATTACCCTTAAATTGGAGTGTCTCTGAATTTCTATTAACGGTAGATGGTTTGGATATAACTTGTATCCTTAGAGAAAGTAGAAAATGAAATCTATAGTATTTTTGTCCTTCAACACTTATAATATGATGTATTTTTATCCACAAGTCAAAAGAAAATAAAAAGGAAAAGATCTGATAGATGTTTTGATGTCAACATTCCATGCAATTATGGTATTATTTTAGGTTAACTACTACAATGAAAGCCACATGGCTCCTACTCTAAATTGTTGGCATTTTCCTTGCAACGCCAGTGGTCCATTTTTCTTAAGAAAATTTGTATTTTAGGTTATAACTATTATGATGAAAGGCATATGCCAGCTACTCTTAATTGTTTGTGTTTTCTTCACAATGAAGTTGAACCTTTTTTCTTAAGAAACTTTCTAGACGAATGGGTTTGTTGTTGGTTGAACTTGCTCTATATTTTTTCAATCTTTTATATATTTTTTCACAAGTATCCAACTTCCTATAACATGTAGATCATAGTCTAATGTCATTGCTACATATTTTTTCAACTTTCTATAACTTGTTGATTGAACTTGGTGTATATATTTTTCAGTCTTATACGTTGAACATGCTGATTGCTATATGTTCATTTTAAACTTCGAAAATTTGTTGCTTATTTATTTTCAATAGAATTACTTCTTTCTGCATTTATAAAAATTTTATGTTTCTTGGCAGATAGGTGAATACCAAGAAACAATGGGGACATCTATTATCTTCTCTGAAAGTGGTGAATCTGTCTTCTTTCCTCTACTTTTGTTTAAATTCCATTTGAATTGATTAATCGGTGAGCTTGTGGAAAGTTCTGTTTATATGGAAGCTACAAACTGTTTCAAGCTTTTTTTTCATTGTACTAAAATCTGAATCAATGGTCCAATTTCTTGATACAAATCATGGGGTTTTTTTAGAAGTAGAATACAAATCAATTTTTAATCAACTAAACCACTGTTGCCTTTTTAACAAAATTTATCGTTGAAATGGTTCAAAAGTAATCTAATTCATTATCTAATGTTGGTTGGAACATCTTTCAACCAATTGTACTTATTCAAAAACATGGGTACAACTAAAAAACGGTAATGCGCTGTGCAATTTCATATCAATCCTTTTTCCTTTGTTCTTGTATATGGATGACATGATACTGACTTAAATATGCATTAAGGTAGTTTACGTTTTCTTAGATAGATTGTTCCTATAAATCCATATCCAAAAGGAAATAACTATGGTGGTATGCTGAACAAATAGACAAGGCAGGCCCTCAAGCATGGAAAATCCTTTTTTTGTGATTATGTATGGAAGAAATTAAGGTTGTTTGCATTTTGTGGTTTCAACTTTACGGGTTTTCCATTTTGTATATTAATTGTTCTATTCTTGTTATTGACCTGTACTCTTTTTGTACTATGATTGTAGACCGTGGGTTATCAGAGGAGACTCGTCTAGAGAAATCCATTGTTGAGGAAACAAATGCACCACCCAAGCAGGTGAAACTCATTGCAAGCCTTCAAAAAGTTTTGAAGTTCAGACTTGCAACTGACGATGAACTCCGGAGGCACGCCGATGGAAGTGCAATGTCTAAACCATAGCCTAACAACCCCATAAACCCATTATATAGGCGAATTTCGATGGTTAATGAGCCAACACTGATTTCAATCTTTACTCGTACATTGTTTTCCGTAGATTTCGGCTTTTGGGCATCAATACTTCTAAATGTTGTATGCTTTTGGGCATCAATACTTTTAAATGTTGTATTTTTATTTGAGAAAATATACTACTAAAGTTATTTTTTACCTTAATTTACCATTTAAACGATACTTCCAATTAGGATATTATAGTACAACTTGTTCAAATGTAAGTTATATTTATACTATTTATATTAATTTTAATTTATTTATAATTTATAAAACAACATTTAAGTTTAATAATATTCTTTTTTACAACTTTTATTTTAACTGAAAATGTTGAAAGACAAAAAAAAGCATAAAGTAAAGAATATTGAATTGTATTTAGTTGCAATTAAAAGTGTGTTAATGCCAAAAGTGTTTTACAGAAATCAAGTTTTTACAGAAAATGTTATACAGATTTTAAGTATTTATAGAAATTTTGAGTTATATTTATATGTATGTTATTCGATTTAAAAAAAAAAATTCTCTTGAGTTGAAGTACATTTGGGTGCTTTAAGAGTGTTTTTAAATGTAAATTTTAAAATAATCTAAAAAATACTCAGTAGATTTAAAAAAAAAATCAAAAAATTACTTACAGTTAGGCACCACTAATTACAGCATTAGGAATAATTACCATCAATCAGAATCACAAAAATGAACTGAACAAATACATCCATATTTTAGTATGAATCAAAATATAACGGAACGAGTAATTAAAAATATCATTAGAAAAGAAAACAACATGCATATAAGCTTTTTTTTACTATCATTAATATCAATGAATTCACGTAAATTTTAAATTTAATTTTCAGACTAGTGCATTAAGTCAAAATCAGATAAGTATTGTAATACCATCTGAATCTGAATGCATAATCACAAAACTTTCTTCCAGAAATGCAGTACATTCTTCGCAATTGAGTTTGCCGTCTGGAAATTTCCCTTGGTGTGGGCTGCCCTACCCAAAATCCATCGAATCTCTGGAGAATGTGATCTGCTGTGAGCACATGGCAGCAGCATCTAACGACCAAACAAGAACTGCTCCCTGCAATCATGAATCATTCGAGGGAAGGAAGGTCTATAAATTAATACCAACCACTAATAGAATTGAAAGCCAATAACAATAAGAAACTCCAGCAATTCCTCAACACCATCTTCTCCATGTCTTCATGTGGATGTGGATGAAGTGTCCACATTCTACATCTCCACCTGTGTCATTGCCATCTGTATATAAAATAGCTTTTGTTATTCCTTCTACATCAATGATGTATAAATTGAGTAGGGAAAGCACCGACTTTTCCCTGATAGTTTCTATATTCCTAAATAATTTGATTTCCCTCGTTTTACATTTCCACAGAAAGGATTCGGTAAAGCACAAGTCGGACGTCCATATGAGCCAGGGGAACTTGTAAATTCTGGTACAAAAGCTTGAGTTAATTTTCCTTAGATTGGATGTTATTTTCAAGAGCAGACACTACGTTTTCTCCTTTCAAGTCATCATCATCAAAAAACCCCTTTTGAGCAGAGGCATGCTTTAGCTGCTGAGATGATATAATGCCTGCAATAGCTTTCATAGCAGCTGTGGCTCTGTCTGTATTTACCGATTCATCTTGGTTAATAAATGGTGTTTTGGGCACTTCCACCTCTTCACCTTCCAGCTGTGGAGGGGGAACAAAGAAAGGCAGCCGACCTCTCTGCCAATCATGGAGAATCATCTTTGCTGCGGTTGCCAAATCTGGCTCTCCTCCCTGTAAGTCATGTGATCGTTACTGGAGCAATTCAATGCTACATAGGAAAATACAAGAAAGGTGAAGTTGAGAAGGCTACGCAAAAAGCTGAATGGAAAATACTTGCATGCACGCACCTCAACTCAAGTATATTTTCATTAAACTTCGAAAAAAATCTCCATCTTTCAGCTATGATATAAAAATTAATATTTTCTGAATCAATAATATTATTCCTTCAATTTCTGTTGAAAATATTATTGCACCTAATCTATAATTTGCAGGTTGACTCAGAAATCAACACTCACCAGTATATTTTATAAAAAAGTGTAGCATGCCATGGGTTCATTTTGATAATATCCAAGTCAAAAGCTTGAAAGCAAAGAAATGATAATCGCCTTTTAATAAATTAAGTGAGGATATGATGCCTATTAAAGTTGTGAATTTTAGGGAGAAGTTGGACTTTTAGGGAGGCATTGTTGAATGAATTTTATTGTGAATGAGAGTTTAAGGTCCTCAGGAGGGAAGTCCGACTTCTCACAGGTGTGAGATGGTGCAAGTTAGCTCAAATTGGTAGCCTAATGCATACAAGTATCGCCACTTTTTGAACAACTAAATTAATGTAGTTGGTTAGGTAATAGACAAAGAGGTGACAGTGTGTGAGAAAAGGCATCATTTTATTTTAATAATGGGAAGGAAAAATTACACCAACTTCATCACATCAATTTTAACCAATCATGACACATCATAGCTTCCCATAGATAAGATATTTAGTCTGAGTGCCTAATTCTAAATATTAGCAATGAGTTGTAAAGTATCATAAAAGCTTTGCCACACATGCCACGGACCCATTTTGTTTTATGGAGGAAACTGTTGAGAGAGCCCACATTCTACAAAACACACTTAAGTTGTAAAAGAAATCTCAACTCTAGTATTTGGCCCAATCGTCCATCGATCATCATCTGATGTGAGACTATCATCTAATACTCTCCTGTATGTAGAGATGTCAATGGGCCGTGCTGGCATGGTCTTGCACAGGTTGGCACGGTTTGACTGTGTCAGTCAACAACACGACACGAAAAAATTTTCGTACCATGGGTTGTGCCTAAGCCGAACCCCCAAGTCATTCGTGCCGTGCCGACACGACACGAATTCCAACACGAAATAGGCACAACCCAGCCCAGCACGAGACTATGACTAAGAGTGTCTTCTGGGCCAACAACTGGGTCGCGGGAGGGGTGGGGGGACCAATTGCTGAGTCGTGTGACCGGTGGGGTGAACAGTCGTGTGTGCGCAAGGAGGTGAACGGGTCATGTGACTTGACGAGGGGGACAGGCCGCCGGGTCATTTGGTCGGTAGCCAGGTCATGCAGCCAGCAGGTGAACGATCGCATGTGCGGGAGGAGGGTGAACAAGTCGTGTGGCTAGCAAGGGGGACGAATTGCTGGGTCGTGTGGTCGGCGGAGGGGACGGGCTGTCGGGTCATGCGACCAACGGGGTGAACAGTCGCGTGCACGGGAGGGGGGTGAACAGGTCGTGGCTAGTGGGGGGGACGGGCCACTGGGTCATTGGGCCGACAGCTGGGTCGTGAGGTCGACAAGGTGAACGGTCGTGTGCACGAGAGGGGGTGAACGGGTCGCGTGACCAGCAAGGGGGACGTGCCGTCGGGTGATTGGGCCAGCAACCAGGTCGTGCAACCGGCGGGGTGAACGATCGCGTGCACGGGAGGGGGGGCACGGGTCACCAGGTCGTGTGGCTGGCGGGGGAGACAGGCCGCCGGGCAATTAGGCCAACCGTCGAGTCGCAACGTCGGGTTTTAAGAAGAATGTTAATTAAATAATAAATTAATTTAAAAATCGTGCCAATCAAAATCGTGCCATTGACTAGTAAAAATAGTATTTTTTCGTGTCACAAGTCATGCCTGGGCTGGCCCATTGGTGGTGTGGGTCGTGCCAGGCCGACATGAATAGTGTCGTGCTGGGCCGACACAACACAATTGACAACTCTACCTGTATGTGTACTACATGTCTTCATCGATCGGGAGGTGGGTCCCAAGACCTAAACCTCTGATACCATGTTGAGAGAGCCTACAAGGGATCTCAACTCTAGTATTTGGTCTAGTCGTCCATCAATCATCATCCGATATGAAACTATCATCCAACACTCCCCTGCACGTGTACCACACGTGTCCTATTATTTGGCTCAATCATCCATCGATCATCATCCGATGTGAGACTATCATCCAACACTCTCCTGTACGTGTACCACACGTGTCTTCATCAATCGGGAGGTGAGTTCCAAGACCTGAAACTCTGATACCATGTTGAGAGAGCCCACATTTTACAAAACCCGGTTGAGTTATAGAAGGGATCTCAACTCTAGTATTCAGCCCATGTTGGGGGAGGGGGGGCGATTGCTGGGCCCGTGACTTGGCCCATCCTTGCCTCCAACATAATCAACTCATTGCCATGGTTGACTATGACCTAACTCATCATGGCCTCTGATATCACTAGCCCCTCGTTATAGTCACCCAACAATCCCTTGCTCTAGTATGCGCTTGATGGAACTCGAACCTATGACCTCTACCTCTGATATCATTTGTTAGGATTAGATACTACCACTATACAAAAACCTCTGATACCATGTTGAGCCCACATTTACAAAACTCAATTGAGTTGTAGAAAAGATCTCAACTCTAGTATTCAGCCCATGTTGGGGGAGGGGGGCGATTGCTGGGCCTGTGACTTGGCCCATCCTTGCCTCCAACATAATCAACTCATTGCCACGATTGACTATGACTTAGCTCATCATGGCCTCTGACATCACTAGCCCCTTGTCATAGTCACCCAACAATCCCCTGCTCTAGTATGCGCCTATTGGAATTCGAACCTAGGACCTCTACCTCTGATATCACTTGTTAAGATCAGATACTACCACTATACAAAAACCTCTGATACCATGTTGAGCCCACATTTACAAAACTCAATTGAGTTGTAGAAAAGATCTCAACTCTAGTATTTGCCCAATCGTCCATAGACTCTAGTATTTGGGACTATCATCCAACAGAAACAAAAAATGTGAACTGTTCTAAGATTCTATCACAATAAGGATAATAGCCACAAAGATACGATGCATACACATCAACCCATAAAAGTCAAGTCATCATGAATCAAGTCAACATGGTGAAGAACAGGTACAACTGATTTATGGAGAATTTAATATATTCCAACATTACAAAGAAATCCAATAAAATGATACACCTACCTTGGATGAACCTAACATTACAATACTTCATAATTTACAAAGGAGAGGATATCTTATCCACATGCTTGATTTCAAATATTATTAGTGGGTTGTACAATATCGTAGAATTTATGCTACATAGAAGTCAAGGAACCATTACATTGTATGAAGGGAACAAATGCGAAATCAAATGTTCGGAAATTAAAAGAGTACAAGACATAGAGATACCCACCCTACAACTACAAGTGATATGATCCTCAAGACATTAACAATGGAATTTATGTTGGTACGATTACATTATATTTAAAATCATTTGACATTATGAATTATTTTTCACTTATTTCTACATGATTTAAGACTTTTATAATGCATGAAATTACTATATCTCTATCTAATTCACATTTTATGCATGATAATTACCTAGAAAATTTATCTAAGTGGTTTTATGCACTTATCATAGTTTGCTTTATTTTATTCCTAAGTATTAAGTTAAAATTTCAACAAACGTATTGTAATTCCACTAATATGATCCTTAATACATTTTCTTTTTCCAGGAGATTGATCCTCAATACAAGACTAATAATTGAAACCTTGATGTAGGCAATGCCACAAAATACAATGGGTGTTGACGTTTAAAAGGTTTTAAATTTATGTGAGGCTCCGTACAAAAATGGAGTTTGGAAAGAGTAAAATTGTAAAATCAAAATAATAAAACAAGAAAAAAAAATATGAAAAGAAATATGTTGTCATCAGAAGCACAGATTAAAAATTTGATCTGACAAGAATCTTAACAAAAAGGGCCACGATACGAATAAGCAAAATAATGTCTCAATTCAAATACCTGCAGCAGCTTTCCCGTTAGTTTACACAGTTGAAATAGAAAGTCATTATCATCAGCCCTGGATGGAAATAATGAAAAGCACAGAAATTAAGAGTTGTGATAGATGTAAACAACACCAACATAATAACCACACAGAAAACAAGAGTACCAAGATGGCAAAAAACTACCACCTAATATTTTATAATTCTAGTATGGCTTTTGCAGTTTCCGCAGCAATAATATTTTAACACCAAACCCTAAGACCATAGTTTTCAATGAAAGATTTGTTTCCATTTTATGATAGGATATCTATGAAAGATTTGTTTTCAATTCTGAAGAATTAATTCAATAAGAAATTGGTAAAGAAGTTCGAGTTTAAAAGGCCAACTAAAAAAAAGAACTTCATAAAATTGAAGAAATGCACAACAAGCAAACAAGAAAGCTTGCAATTAACTTTAAAGTCAGAAAGGTGTACTAGTGAAAGTGATTTAACATATATCATAAATAAGAACAAGAAAGAAAAAGAGAAACTGGAAATCTATGCTCTGTTTGACGTTGATTCATTGACAAAATCCCACTTCTTTCTAACAAGCAGTTATAAGTGGTAATATCCATAGCTCTGCAAAAGCATTAACATCATCTTTGATGTTTTATGCCTTACCATCATCTTTGATGGTATCTGCCAGTCTGCCCTATTCCAGGTGAGTATGCCAATATGTTTAAAATGAGTTGCTTATATAGATTTTTCTTTTGAAACTTATATTAAAGAGGCTAGGATGATTCAGCAAAAATCAAATATAATCAAGTTCAAATTTAGTGATGACAACACCGAGAAGAATAATAAGGTGGCCATCAACCAGCAAGAAATGTATGTGCAAGGATTCTGTGTCAAACTGCCACATATCATCATACCATTCCTGAATCTTGTAAGCTCTTTGTAAATGTTCCTTCTTGACACGCCTCAATACTTCTCCAATATGCTCAGAGGCATCTTCCAAGTTTGCCACACGTACCTTTATTGTAATTTAGTAAGTGAAAATAGAGATTAGTTTATGCCAGAAATGTCATGCCAAAAGTAAAATCAGCCACATCTTTTTCAATTTTTTGGCATATCAACAGATATTTCTAAAGTGCAATTGGACAAGAATATGTTTGAATTGGTAATTATAAACACAATTACCTTCACAAGTCCTCAGACAAAATATTTTCTTGAAATTATAAAAAAATCTTTAAAAACAAACTATTCCAAACGTGAAGGATAATTGCCTTGACAAGAATAACATGTTGGATCACCTTGAGTCGCCTTGATTGCCTCGTCGAGAATAATCGTGTTGGTTACCTTATTGATATGTGATTCTTTTAATGGAATTTTTCTTTATCATTTGTATTTTATTTCTCATGTTCTATACTATTATTTTCTACTTGGTTCATTAAAATTATTTTCTTCCTCTTCATATTCTCTTCCATATCCTCTTCATCTCTACACAGTGTTACTTCTTGACTCTCCTCTTTTTATCATTTTTGTCTTCATCTTCATTTTTTTAATTACCCATAAAAATACACGAGTTCATATTTTCTTAATCCCAAATACACAGAAGTATTCCTATGTAAATCTCTCTTCATATTCTCTTCAAAAAAATTATATTTTAACTTTTCAATGGGAAATATTTAAAAATATTAACATATTTAATTAAATGGATCCAACAAATGATCTACTTAACTAAAAATCTTAAATTCATATATTTAATTTTACCTTGCGCACGGCTGACTGTCATCTGAAGTGACCAGCCAGGCAACCTTAATAACTAAATTAATAAAGTATTGACAGTAGTAAGCACACTCGCAATGGCACATAGCACAGAGATACTTACAACACCCTTGAGAACAATATCTGTTTCGGAGTCATGGTTTTGATAGACAACACCAGGGCAATCAATCAAAAAGATCCTTTTTGTGAGGGTAATATACTGCCAAACCTTGGTCTCCCCTGGAATTGGAGCTACCTTGCAAACCTAGAAAAATGAGTCTGCATCAGTAAGCAAGGAACTGCTTCCCTTTGAAGGATATAGGAAAATCATTCAATCAGTAAACGATGAGTTTCAACTTTCAAAAAAATAGTAAACAACAATTTTGACAAGCACCAGAAGTTGTGATCCAAAATACAGTAAAAAGAATTACCTTTGATTAATTATGCTGAGATAATGACAAAAATACCACATAAAACTCTGTTTTCTTTGCATGCAATGAAATAAGAGCGGATAAACAAATACAGGTTTACCATAAAGATCAAGTTTCAATGCATCAGAACATTAGTACGTAAACACCATGAACTTCCATACTTTTCATTGGTTTCAATGATCAAAAAAGCTGCATGCAGTCTGTCCATCAAGTGAGATGTGGAGATTTCCCGGTTTGGCAGGGGATTGTATAGACTATTCATTAGATTAGTCTGCCCATCATGGGAACATGGTACCCTTTAGATTTGAAAGGTGCAACCACAGCAAGACAAGCATGTTGGACGGAAGAGAGAAGATCAGTATGATAGTAAAGACACGTGATGCTTTGCCCAAATCAAACAGAGTAAACAAGTGACACGGAGGGTCACCTGGAAGTAAACTGAGCTAGTTTTGTGGCAAGAGAAAGTTGGAAATGCTTTATCATTTTTCAACATGTCGGCATTTTTAAATAAGCTGCATTCCACATTATGAATTCTTGACATTTTTAAAGTGGTGTCTGTTGATAAAGACCGTTGGTGTTTGTTGATAAAGTGGTGTTTTTAAATAAGCTGCATTCCATAGATTATGAATTCGCCATCCAGTAGATTATTTTCAACAGAATGGTACATTTCAAATGCTGGCAAAAAAAAACATTACTGTATATGCCCAAGGTTAAGTAGTATAGATGTTGGAACTTGCAGTAGTCCTATTTAGAATGTTTCAATTATTGCATTGGCTTGTTCCTTTATGTTTATGTCATTATGAAGGCTGCTGCCACGTTGACATTGCAGAGTTGCAGTACCCCATGTATTTCTCAGTTTAATTAGGGTATTTTGAATTTTAGACGGTCTACCAAATGATTTTCTGTTATTGATGAAATTGATAAATGATTCATATTACCAATTGAGAAGAACATCTTACAGTTTTTTTTACTTACGTATTGATTCACATTGAAAACCTTATTTACAATGCTAAATGCTAACATCATTGGTACTCTGTGAAGTGTTAACCATGATAAGAAATGGATATCCATTTTTTGAATAGTAAGAAAAGAATTCCAGTGGTAAAGATAGCCTGCATGACCTTTAAAAATGTGCCAAATTATCCATTTTTTCAATAAAGCATACAAAAAAAAAGATATCTACTGATATTCTTGGAAATGACAAGCCAAAGGTAATTACATTCTTGGTGCGTAGGGTGTTGATTACAGATGATTTTCCAACATTTGGGTAGCCAACAAAACCAACAGATATTGTTTGTTTGTCATTCTTTAGTCGGGAAAATTGCCTGAGTACTGAAAGTAATGATCCCTGAAATATTTAAAACATGTTTCAAGTGATGCAACTGCTATAATAAAGAAACCTTCATATTCAGACTAGTGTACCTTGCCAAAAGATTTGTTGATGCTTGCATGAAAGGCTAAACTAGGATATTCCTTTGAAAGAGTTCTTAGCCACCCTTTTGTTGCCCAAGCAGGAACCAGGTCACACTGAAAGGAGGAAATTAATTAAAAAATCATAAAAGTGGCTAATAGCCCTACAAAATTGCAAACCTTGTTTAGTAAAAAGACCATGTGCTTGTGCTTGCAATGCTCCTTCAAATGTTTCTCCAAATGATAACATCTAGTACCTTGTGGATCCCTTGCATCCAACACCTCAAGAAAAATCATACAAAACAATAATTCAAAAAAATGACAAAAACTAGCAGAAATGATTTTGTACAAGCAAACACAGTTAAAAAGATTGAGAACATCTAACAGACGAAACAACAGTACGCTCCCCAGCACTGAAATCTTTTGGGGCAGGGAAAAAGAAGATGATAGCATCCAATATTTGCAGGCAATCACCAATCATTCACACTTGCACTTATAGCTGTACTTACCTGAACAACCACATCTGAGGAGTCAACAACTTTGTAGAGCTCTCCCCATATTCGCTTGCTCTGCCCTTTCTCAAACATTGAATGTCTGACCAAATCTCTAAATCCATCTCCTTCATCAGCCAAAGCAGAAAAATTCTTCTCAAATGAATCTGAAAATATGTCATTGGTAAGCACAATAATTTGGGCTCAACTTCCATCTTTCCCAAACAGAATCCCAACAAATTTTCGATTTCAATACTACTCAAGAGTCTACACTAAAAGTTCCCATGTCAAGAAAAAATAATAGAAGAATAAAAGTTGCTAAAGAATTAGCATGACTAAAAATTTATCTTGTTGCATAGCACAAATGAGACAAATATTCCCAATGACAAATTCAATATGGAGAGGATAATATCCAATTAGTTACTTGACGTGTTATTATTAAAATGAGAACCAAGTCAAAGAAAACACATCAACAAGAAGAAACAAAAGTAAGGAGAGAGTCGATCCGCAATCTGAATTGAGGATCATAGAAGCAAGTGCTCTACGGCACAGTCATGGATGCATTGCCAAGACCCCACATTATTCCCGAAGACCCTAGCATTGTGCCCTAGCGAAATCCAGCAACAAGTGGCATGGATTGCTAACAGATATCAACGTTTAGTTAGAGAAAGTTTCCCTGCATTTACAAACTATGTTTCATAAGTAGAAAAAAAAATCACCATACCTTGAGAAGCATCAGCTTTCTTGACTAGTGATTCGTAATCACAAGCCAAAAGCTTAGGACGCTTTCTTTTCCTCTTCGGCCCAAATGCATCCTTAAATGGCTCCGTATCTAGAAGATGAGCTCTGACTTGCTTCAAAACAAATCACAATTTTAAAAAAAAACGTTAACAATAACAGCGCCAGCTGAAGAAGATAACTGACTTTTTGATCGATAAACCTGATAGCATGAAAATCTAACAGCAGCGTTTACAACGTATTAAATATAAGGTGACAGTACTTTGGGACAACAATAGATTGCAACGAAACATTCTCAGGCTTGTCATGGCGTCCCACGAGAAGTACCTTCTGATGATCGTTAAGAAGAGATAACGGGAGCTTCCTCTCCTTAAGAATAACATTATAGTTGCTGGATAGCTTGTTCCGAAGTTCTTCCCGGAAAAACCCTAGCTCTTTCTGATTCACCACCCGAGTGTTCCCTGCACATCAAACCCCAATATTTAACCCACATCACACACAAAAATTCGAAAAATTCTCTTTCTCCAGTAACAATCATACCGAACCAGCGGCGATCGGGCTCGATGCGGGTGGAAGGGAGCTCCTTGGACTGGAAATCATGCTTCAAGACTTTCCCTTTACGGTCTCTCTTGGGCCTCGTGTTGTACATCTTGAGCCGCCGCACCGTGGCGGCAGACCGCGCGCTGGTGTCCCCGCCCATCCCGGCTCCTGCGCCATTGCTGCGGTTCACGTCGAGGGAGTGTCTTGGCCTCCCCGACACGTTAGATTGCTTCTCCTTCTTCTTCACCATCTTCTCAATTCACACGATCCCACCGAGGTACCGGTGACGTTGGTGTTACGGTACAGGGCTTATATATCGCGCGGATCTCCCCTACACTATCGCACGGACAGACTTCACCGTGCGCACGGCTTCTGGCGCTGAAATCTTGCGCGGGCTGCTTCCACCGCTCGCTCAGCTCCCATGCCCGGCCCACAACCACTCGCCGGAAAAACAGCAATGCCCGGAATAGAACGGCTGTGATGTCTTCCTCCCCCCCGTCGCCGCCGATCCCTCTCCCACGATGCGCGATCCACCTCGAATCCGCTCCTCGCGCGCGGACAGGGCACGGCAGACTCGCGCGCGGCTAGGGCACACAGCAGCCGGCGGACAACAGACTTGGGAAGAGAAAGAGAGTAATAAAACGTAAAATTAATTCTATCTTTAAAAACATTTATATTTTTTAAGAAAAAATCTTACGTCACAAGTATAATTTTAAATATAATTTTTAAAAACAAATCATTTTACAAATTAGTTAACATATGATGTAATCTAGTGTTTGTTAAATTTTAGCTTACACTAAGTTGTTTTATTAAATATTTCTGTAATGATTAATACTTAAATAAAAATTAATAATTACATAAAATAACAAAAAACGGCAGAATTTCCTCAATGTTTCAATTATAATTACAATGAATTGTAAGAATTTAAAAAAAATAAGTTTAAGGGAAAATTTGTGTCAACATAATTCAAATGTTTATATAAGTCTTTATTAACGAAATTTAATTCTTTACAAAATTTATTTAAAAAAATAATTCAATTCTAACATTTCCTGATGAATGAGATAATCCTTCGGTCTCATTCTCACACATCTCCTCGAAAATTTATTTCATAAATAATTTAACTTACACAATTTTCCATACAAAATGATGATGATATTCTTCTTAAGAAACATTTCTTAATATATCATTTGTCTAAACGTTTATTATTATATAAACACATTTTTCACTATATATCACAATATTTTACGTATTATTTATCAAATAATTTTTATATTTTTAACTATTCATACAATCAAATCAATATTATTACATTTTTATTATAAATAATGTACATTTTAAAAAATTATAAAACTCAACTCACATTTTTAAAACACCAGACAAATGATGTCTAAGTTAGGTCGGGTGTTTGTTTTGCCAACGTGGAATGATAACGCTGCTTGATTTTTTTCTTTTTCATGTGAGATTTTTTATTAAAAATGAGGGCTCACGGCTAAAGATTTTATATATATATATATACACATATATATAGATATATATATATAAACAACAAGAAGCATGTCTCAAAAATTCCACACCACCACACACCAGCTCACTTCTGCTGGTCAATACTAATTAATCCTTACGAATATTTATAGGCATACGGTCATCTCGTCATTAATTAATCCTTGCGAATCCCCAAGCCCGGCCTTCATTGTTAAAATATTTCATCATTTAAAAACAACATAAATTCAAAACAGTAGTATTGATGAATACTGTTTCGGTAAGAGAGCAGAATGTCACGACCAATTAAATAAAGGGATTTTAAATAAGGGGCCTAATCATGCAAACGTCATCTGCTGTTTTATTATTATTATGGCATATGTTATCGACTTTTTTCGGTTTAACTATTTTTAAAATTTTATTTTTAATTTTACGTAAATTCTTACGTATTATTATTATTATATAAATTTTCATATATCATGTTATCTTTATATACAAATTTTTATAATTACGTTTGTTTCAAACTTTACTTACTAAAAACTCTATTTCACGTAAACTCTTATGTATTATCATTATTATATAAATTTTTATCACCCTAATTTTAAAGTTTAACTCGATTTGCTCTATTACCTTCAACTTAACTTTAAGGATCCACAACATATGAAACCAAAACAAATACACTTATCTTATATTTTACCGTAAAATTTAACTTCATTTAATAATAGAATTCAACTTCCAACTCTCTCCAGTATTTCAAGTTAAATTATTTGTCTTGTTATCAAATATGTTCTAAGAGTTAAAATTAAAAGTAGGGAAACAAAGTTAAATTGAACAATAAGTGATGTAAGAAAAATTATACTTAAAAATTTATATCATAAAAAGATACTTAAAATTTTGATCGATTTCAATCGACTCTTAATATTATTATTACTATATAGATTCGAATGTATAAATTTTTATTTCTTTAAAAATTGTTCACAAGCAATTTTTTTAACTCTTAAAAGTACTTTAACATCATTATTACTATATAGATTCTAATATATAAATTTGTATCGTCTAAATTATTATATAATTTCAACTCTGTTTATGAAACAAACTTCAACATCAATTCTTTTCAACATTCGAAATCGAAAAAAATTACTTATAAATATACCTTTAATTATTATATAATTCTAATTTTATTTACAAAATTAAATTAAATTTTATTTAACTTTTAAAACTAACTAAAACTTTCCTTAAATATACCTTTTGTATAATATTAATTATACAATAAATGAAAACGAGAAACAAACAAACATGATATATGTAACTGCCCATGTCATCAGTTGCGTTGATGAGTGTTGACTAACAGTGCTTCAACTAATTACAACAGCAGATCTTTTATTGACGGGAGTGAAAGCGTAAGGCGGCGGACGGGCGGACGCCGGCGAGTGCTTACAAAACGTTCTCAAGACCCCACCGCCGGAAGAGGTCAAGGAGGACGACAGAGACCATCCAACCGATCTGCACCGCAGATATCGATATCACTGTTGAAAAACATTTTTAAAAATCTACCGTACTCAAATTAAAGTAATTTACAGAATATATATTGTAAATTTACTCTAATATTATATTAAACTATAATTTCTAAAGTCTCCAGATAATAAAAAAATTTCTAATATAAAAATAATATCATTCGATTCGATGTAAAATTATTCCAACAAACACATCTAGCAAATGAAAACGCAAATCCGAGTTTGGTTGCAAGGAGGAGGACGATTACATCGACGTGAATGTCGGTGATGTTTGGGTCAGCCGACCAGATGATCTCGGAAGAGCCCGATCATGTCGGGGAACACGACGACTCCGACGAGGCCGTAGTCCGGCGGGTCCTCCACCACCCACACGTAGGTCATGCGGTGGGCCAGGGCCTGTATCATCACCGCCACCAGCGAGCTACCGGGATGGCACACAATGGCCTCCTCGCTCCTCCTCGCCGAGTAGCTGTAGCTGCCGGACCTCGCGTACGTCCCGCTCCACCTCCGCCTCCGCCTCCTGCTCCTCTTCCCCCTCGCCGGAGAGTTTTCCTCGTCCGAGGAAGAAGACGACGACGACGACGACGTCGCTGAGGAGGAGGAGGAGAAAGAGGACGCGACGGGCGCCGGTGGGGTGGTGGGGTGGTGGTGGTGGTGGTGTCCTCTTTTTTATCCTCGTCTTCTTCCTCCTCCTCCTCCGCATCGACCAGAAGGTCCAGCATTCCGTTCAGGTTGCGCTCCTTGAGCCTCTCCGTCACGGCGTCGGTTAGCGGCGCCCCGCAGTCGATGTGGGCCATGAGCTCGCCGGCGGAGAGTGTGGCCACGGCAGCTGCGACGGACTCGTCACCTCCGCCGAAGAAGGCGAGGGCGGAGGGGGAGATCTCCCCGACCAACTTGCCGCCGTCGTCGGTGACGACGGCGACCGCGGTCTGAGTCAGAGCCGCCTGCTTTATGAGACCCACGGCGGAGATGGCCGGGTCGTCGTACCCGACGGTGAGAATTTCCCGTCGGATGATCCCGAGGGCGTCGATCGACAGAGCCGGAAGCGGGGAGAAGAGGCCGATGGAGTTGAGGAAGAACCGCACGAAGTCTTCTTGGGTCAAGCAGCAGAACTCCACAGCGCCGGCGATCTTCCTTTTCCTCTGAGAAGATCGAATCGGCACCACTAGATTGTGGGCGCCCTCCAGTATCAGATCTAGAGCTTCCAACACACTGCTAAAAAAATCGTTTTTTAAAAAAAATCAAGTAGAAAGATGGAATTTTTACACAAGAACAAGAACACCCAAAAGAAAAAAAAAAACCATGGAGGAGCTCAGGAGCTGGAAGGCATGTGTAGGTACCTGGAATGGTGGTCGAGGGTGCGGACGAGGGAGGAGGAGGTGGGAGGAAGGAGAGCGGAGACAGGGGACCTCAGGGCGGAGGAGGGGTCGGAGAGGTTCTTGTCGGAGCAGAGGAAGCAAATGATGTCGACGGCGCAAACTTTTCCGACGCAAACGGCGGGTGTCCCGTTGGAGGTGGTTGACGACGCCCACACGCTAAGGTAGGGATAAGAGCATCGCCCGAGGGCACGCAGGGCGTCGGAGACGGTGGCGGAAAGCGGCAGCGACGTTAGGGCCGGTTTCCCGATGCAGAGGTCGGATACCTCATGCGCCAGCAAGCTCACTGCCATGCAAGAACCGAAGAAACCTTGTGCCGGAAAAAACCTAGACACGGAGAGAGAGAGAGAGAGAGAGAGAGAGGGAGGTGGTACTGGGTTTCTAGAGAGAGAAAGCACGGTGGAGCTCTGTTACAGAGGTGGCGAGCAGAGAACGGACGAAACGATCGAGGAGAGGGGAATTTAATTGCAGAGGTAGAGGTGGCGGTGGCGGAGGAGGGTGATGGGATATTTATTGGCGGCGGTTACCGGTCCGAGCCGGTGAGGATTGATGGTTTGAACCGGAAACTTGATGGCCTGCCGGTTTTCCAACGGAAGAATTTGATTTTGTTTTTTTGAAAAAGAAACACAATTACGGTAAAATTGCAGTGGAAATTTTTTATACAAATTTAATTTTTTTAATTTCTTATCTTAAATCTATACAAATTTTTTAAAATTTTTTATCGTAAATCTATACAAATTTAATTTTTTTAATTTCTTATCCTAAATTTTTTATACAAATTTAAGTCAGTTTTTTTTTAAAAAAATTATCTTCAAAATACAGCGAAACTGTTTGGAACTTGCAAAAATTCTGTGTCTACAGTTTCTCTCATAAATTATGCATATTTTAAGCTGCAATGTAGACATTAAAAAAAATAAAAACATTTCAACATGATGCTACGTGGCACTTTATTGACGGTACAACGAGAAGTATATATTTTAATAAATAATATAATAAAATTAATTTTTTTATAATTCTTACAAAATAAAAAATTGCACTGCCCACACGCCCTTTCACATCCTATTTGGTCGTCATCAGCTTGCACACCTTTGTCTATCCATTTCATGGTTGTGCTTATCTGCTCGTACGCATTTGATTGCTTGTAGACTGTTTGATCTCGATTGAATAAGCACCTATAGAAATCACTTTTATATATATATATTATAAATTGATTGATATATATAATAAAGTTATTTGCTTACTCTTGTCCTAACTAGGTAGATGTCGAACATGTATCAATCATTGGTAGCTGTCCATAAGGTCACGAAGATTGACAAATATCTGGTATTTATTTTAGGATATATTTAAGAATACTTTTATTTAATTTTAAAATTTACATAAAATTAAAGTTAGAGTTAATTTTATAAATTGTGTTTAAATTATATAGTAATTTAGATAATAAAAATTTATATGTTAAAATTTATACATTAATAATAACGTTATAAGTGATTTTAAAAATTAAAAGAAGTTGGAATTAAACAAAATCAATAAGGTATTTTAATTTTAATAATTGTAGAGAATTTTAGTTAAAAATAGTGAAACAAATATATTAGAATTATATAGTAAATTGTAAAGTAGAAGTTTATATATAAAAATTCATGCGAGAATTTGTGAAAAATTGATTTTACAATATAACTTCCTTCTTTGCCAAATGAAATTGTAGTATTGTATAAACAAAAGAAAGTGATTTGCACGAAAAGGGTAAAGGGTTCATTTGCACTAAAATACATGATTTACGGTAAAAATATATTGATTGTATTTAAAAAAATAATAATAATAATAATAAAAATTTCGTCATTATTATAGGAAATTTTTTTCATTACAATAGATACTCTTCCTCCTCAAATAAAAGTTTCACGTAAGTTAAAAGAAATTTTATTTACCACGTGCATCTATTAAAGGAAATTTTATCTAAATTAGAGAAAAATTTATCTATTAAAGGAAGTTCCGCTAGTGCTAGAGTGGAAGGTTTTCTCTTCTTCTTTTTTTCTTAAAAAAAAATTAAATTAAATGAATAATAAAAAATATAAAAATTATTTCATAATACTGTAGTGTATAATATAAAATACAGTTGCATAAAACTAAAACGGATAAACAAATGCAAAGGAAGTACCGACACTCAATTGGCATGATTGGTTTTTCATTCTTTTGCAGTGATGAAGAAAACCTAGATATATATTCACCTCAGAAAATATTACCATCAATATCATATATAAATTTTATATTCACATGTTATAAAAACAAATTGGTATTAATTATATGCGGTCTCTGTAACTTGCTATTTACTCACATGCCGTTAAAAAATCTCAATTGAATTATTATTATTATATTCTTACAGCTGTCACTCCCCAATTTTGTCGACCATGGATATCTTCGGAACTCGTGTTGTTGAAAACATGTCACGAGTATTAAAGATGGAATATCTTCGTTGGGAAGGTGGGAAATAAATTTTAATTAAATTGAATTTGTATATTTTAGAATACATTCATTTAGATAATTTCAGGATATATTTAATTTCTTTGTATTTATTTTTAACTTTTAAAATAGATTAAAGTAATCTCTAGAATAATGTAAATAAATACCGTGACATGAATTTTTGCATTTATCTAATAATCACTTTATCTGTAATGTTATTGTTATGAATTTATTTACAATACAATTATACAAATAAAGTAATTATAATAAATACAATAGAAAACATTCCAATTATTTCACTTTTAGAGCTAATAATTAATTAACTTTAGGTGAAAACGGTTCAAAGTAAGTTTTTATTTTGATTTTAACTTTTTCTATCTTTTAAAATCATATTTAACATTATTATTACTGTACATATTCTAATATATAAATGTTTTTCATATTTATAAATTATTATACAATTTTAACTCTGTTCACCGAAATACCTTTAACTTCAACTATTTTTAATTCATAAAATTTTAAAAAGTTGTCACCAAATATACCCTTCATCAATCTTCAACCCTCGATTGTATTTAAAATTGAGACTTATTTAAATGAATAATGATAAAATAGTAAGAAGGTGTGATATGATTATATAATGAAATATACGTAATCCGGTAATTAAACCCAAAAAAACTTTGATAATCCAGATTTATAATAATTTACCAAGAGAACGAGTAGAAAACTTGGTACGAGGGTGTAGGACACAAAGAACGATGATATCAATAAAATGTATTATTAATTGTATTTGATAATAACAAAATAAATGATGACAATAAAATTAAATAATTCCTGATATAATTCCCGACAATATCATTGATAATATAAATATCAGTAATTTTAGTTGCATTGCCAAAAGAAATTACTGGTAATAATAATTTCTTGTTTGAGGCAAATTTCTGTTAGCTCTGATAGTTAGATAAAGTTAAAGTTAAAATTAATTTTATAAACAAAGTTGAATCTATTTAATAATTAAAGTAGTAACAATTTATAAAGTAATAATAACATTAAAAGCGATTTTAAATTGAAGTTGATCAGAATCAACATTAAATGAGGCTCAAATGAGGTATATACAACTTTACCGTATCATCATTTGCAAAACTAATTTTAACTTCGACATTTCAACTTAAGCTAAACTTCCATTTTTTATTAATTGATGATGACAACAATCAAAAGTAACATAATTAGGTTCTTTTGTTTCTAGTAGCTAGAGTCAAGTATCATAATCATTATATAAATTTTTATCACATTACTTATTATACAATTTATTTATTTTTATTTTATTATTTTTAAATTCTACTTTCAATATTACTTAGGTCATGCTTGTTTAAACGATTTTCACTATACACATTCATTTTTTACTATACACTATAACAGTTTACAATAATATTTATTAAATAATATTAATAATTTATTCTAAAAAAAACCTAAACACTTAGGAGGGTTTGTACCATCTGAAAATCAATGAAAGGAAAAATCTAGAAATTTTTTAATTATTGAAATGTTAAAAATCTAGAATATTTTTAATGTTTTTAAAATTTAATATAAATTTTTCTAAATTTTCATAAAGTATGCAAATAGCCTCATAAAATTTTCTATTTTCAGATTTTTTATATTTAAAAAATACTTTTTCTTCTAATTTTCCTTTTCATTAATTTCCAAAAGACACAAACCACTATAGGAAAATTACATATTTGTGACGGCCATATTATTTTGGCCGTCACAAATAGTATCACTTGTGATAGCTTTTAAAGGTCACAAGAAACTTTAATAAGACGGAAGAAAGTGTCTGCAACGGCTAAAATATTTTGGCTGTCACAAATGACTATTATTTGTGACAGCATTTAAAAGCTGTCGCAAATGGAATTGGCGGGATAAAACCTCTGTTTGCCCTTTCTTCCCCTGCAACCACCTTTTCCGTGCACACCCATCTCTCCGCGAAAACCTTCCCCCGCCGTCTCTCCGTGCACACTCGTCTCACTGTGAAAACCTTCCCCCGCCATCTCCGCGCGCACCTGTCTTTAATTTATACATAATAATCATGTAGAAAAAGAAAACCGATATTCAATTAGATAGAAGTGAACTTTATGTCATGAGCAGAACAGGAAAAGATGGAAATATAACTGATCTCGTATCACAATTACAAGTGGTATGTATTTTGACATTATTTTTTCAATTATTTTGTCATTATTATATTTATTTGTTATCATCTTTATTATCCATGTTGTGTAGGATGAAATTCAATGACTTAAACAAAGCCAAGTTGAAGATCAAAGAAGCAGTTCAAATGTTGCTGATTTTGATATTTTATCACAAGTGTTTGGCAAAGAAACACATAGTCGAGTACGAGGATTGGGATTAGGTCCCACTCCATCATAGATATTAGACAAAAATCCATGCAAATCATCCACACAACATTATACATTAGTAAACGACAATGAGAAGTAAGCTGATTGTAATAAAATGCATCAATTTGAAGTTGAAATAGCTAAAATGAGAAGTCAAATGAAATATATACAAGAATTACTTCTCCAACAGGTAATATTAGATAAATATTGTTACATAAGTTATCATATAATCATATATATTTATTAATATTAATTTTTCATCTTTTTTTATAGACATGTGGCAGTATTCAAGTGTCAACTGATCAATGCGGACCGTCATCATCTCAAATACCTATTGAAGAGGTAAATTAGCATTAAAATTTCTATGTTATTATTGATTGTTTATATTACAATATTTTTGTTAAATATTTTTTCACAGAGGTAATGTATACCATGTAAAATTACAAATGATGCATCCATCTTGGCTAGAGGAATATTATTAAGTGAAGATCCCAATAAAAGGATCGGGGGAACTTCTCTAGGCCTAAGATGGTGTGAAGTTGTAATTAAAGTTATTTTGAATCATAATGCACCTCTATTACAGCCTTATAGAAGAAATAAGAGAATGGGAGATGTAATAGGGTCCAATATTGCATGGCCTCGTAGTTTGGTAAGTATATTTTTTACTGTTATAATTAATTTATTACTTAAATTTTGAATGATATTTATTTTTGTATTATTGTTTATTATTGTTTTTAGGTGGAACTTGAATGAAGATAATTAATTCAAGGTAAGATATTTTACTAATTCACTTGTAAAATATTTATTTTTATGTTATTGGTTATTATTATTGTAGGTGGAACCTAAATGAAGATAATTGTTTCAAGGTAAGATATTTTACTAATTCACTTGTAAAATATTTACTTTTGTGTTATTTTTTATTATTGTTGTGGGACATTAACTTAATAAATAGGGAGGCTATTTCTTATGTTGACATTTATTTTGAAATTCAATGAATTTGTTGTAGATTTGATGTTCTATATTTTAATTCCATGGTTGAAGTAAATGTAGAAATTTTTTGTTGTCAATTTCTTTGTATGCACTGAAATGCTTGTGCTGAAATTTAATTAACTCATGTCTTATATTTTCTCATATCTTATGTCATACTCTCATTTCGTTAAGTTAATTTTCTTTTATGCATGTATCCATCTTACACAAACTTAACCGTTTTTAATTTTGTGTAGGATGCTATTACTTAAGCTGTTAAGAATTGAGGAATGTAGACTTGTTGGAATGTAAATACTTTTTGGAATGGAGGAATGTGGACTTGTTGGAATGTAATTACTTTTTTTGTAAGACTGGTTAAATGTTGTATGATTATTAAGTATTGATAATGTATGTACTTTGGGATATATATGAAAAAGTAAATGTGTGAATTGTGTATGAATTTTTAGTATGTAGAATATATTTAAAAAAAAAAATTTTATGTATGAAGAATATTACATGTACATGAATTACACGATTTTAATAGATTTTTATAATATTTTTTATTTTTTAATATTATTTGTGACAACTGTTTGACGATTTATAGTCATTACAACGTTTTTTTTCATTAAAATTTTTTAAATGACCATTTGTGACGATTAATTAGAGTATTTGGGATGGTGTTTAGTCGTCGCAAAGGAATTTTTTCGTTAAAATTTTTTAAAATGACCATTTGTGACGGCTAATTTGATTATTTGTGACGGTTATTAGCCATCGCGACTACAGTATATGTGACGGTTTTTAAAACCGTCACAAAGTATTTGTGATGGCCTATATAGCTACGGTTTGTGACCATCATAAGCACCATCACAAATAATGTATTTGTGACGGGTTTGAGGGTTTTTAAGACGATTTTGGCCATCACAAAAAGTCATTTTTCTTGTAGTGAACTCTTGTTGGGAAAAAGTGACCTAAATAATGAAAAACAATCAAACCACAAACAACACAAGGATTTAACATGGAAAACCTTCTCAGAGTGAGGAGATAAAAAACTACGGTCCAACCAAATCTAATCGACACTAATCTCAATAAAGGTTACACAGTTCAGATCAGATCAACCAATACTCAACATGCATCTGCATCATCCAAAAACAATGAAGAAAAACATCACAATGCAAACTGATTAATCACTGCAACACTGACCCACTGATCACTGCCGATCAATCCCAAATCAGTATTTTCGATGTTCCACTGAACTGCCGGCCGAAAGGTGGACGAACCACAGTGCGGAAGATCTGCTTCACGCACGTTAGCCGAGCGAAGGACGCTGGACACGCGCCGTCTGTGGGAAGACGAACCTGGCGCCGTTTGTGGGAGGACGAACCCGGCGACGACCCTGTCACTCCCAACGCAGGCGGACTGCGTGCAAGTTGTCGATCGCCGGAAACCGAAGCCCTCGATTTCGCCCCCTTTCGTTGGAGCCTCCTCGCACGGAAACCGAAGCCCTCGATTTCGCCCCCTTTCGCCGGAGCCTCCTCGCGTGAATCTCCCTCCTTCACGAGCAATCGTCGATCGCTGGAGCTTCCACGCGCAGTCGGCAAATCGACGAAGCTTCCACGTGCGGAACGAAGCCCTCGATTTCACCCAACGCACCAACGTAGATTTTCGCCCCCTTTCCTCCGCTTCCTTCGTACGCGTATTTTTCTGTATTAAAAAAAACAAAAAAACCTTTTGGGCCTGAAGATGAAAAGGCCTGGATGGGGGGACGGCCTAACAACTCTCACTACAATCATATAACTTTTTAAAAAACATAAATCTCATTTCATATGTCTATGCGTTTGCACACCATGTAACTACATTTTTCACTATGTATTACAACGTTCTATAGTACATTTATTAAATAATTTTTACATTTTTTACTATTCATTTGATTTGACTATTTTTCTTAAGTAAAAAAAAAAGCACGAGGGAAAACCCTCCCACCTTGGCTCGGGCGAAACTTCCTCTGGTAGATATTGAGATAGACAGATTTTCTTCTAGCTTGAGCAGAACTTCATCTGGTGAATGCATGTGACGAACAAAATTTCCTCTAATTAAGGTGGAACTTTTTCTTGTAGATATTATGATGAACAGAATTTCCTGTATATTGAGTAAAACTTCCATAGGAGAAAGAATGATTTCTATTGTAATGACGTAATTTCTTTTAATAATGACAAAACTTTCAATTTTTATTTATTATTTTTTAAAATATAATAATTATATTTTTTATTATAAATCATATATTTTATTATAACACGTAAAATTTAACTTAAACGTCTACGCAAACGAACCCTACGTAAATACCCTTACCAAAGGCTAAAGAGGCCAATGTGAAGATGGAGTTCAGGGTTTGATGGATGATGATTGATGGTAGGGATCATGAATGATGTGGTCAGTGATGAGATTTACGATGACGTACGGCTATCGGTTCTGGTGGAGACAATGACTGTAGTGTTTGCCTAAGATGGTTTATTTATTAATTTTTCTTGAAAGTAACCTGAAACTAGTTTGAGCTGTTGAGCAAGTATCTGTGCAGGTATTTATTATTATATAATTAATTTTTTTATTATATATTATAATATTTTATAATACTATTTATTAAATAATTTTTTATATTTTTTATTATTTATTAAATGATATAAATTTAAAAAAATACCATAATCATAATTGTTTTTAAAAATATTATTAGCACATTAATATAATAAATATTATTTACTATTCTATTATATATTTTATTTAATATTTATTATCACTTTTAAAAAAAAATTATTATTATTTTTTATCGTAAATTATGTAATTTCTATAAAAAAACGTAAAATTCTTAAAACACCCACCAAAATACATGGTGAGAATATCTATAAAAAGTGCTTGTGTAAAGAAATGTAATTGTGAATTTATAAAAATCTATGACTTGATTGAGTTCGATTTTTAAAATTATTTTTAGATTATGTTTGAAAATTGGGTACAACTAGGTGAGATAAGAATTTATGTTTTTCATCATTTGATATGATTTATTATTATTTTTTTAATTTTTGTCAAACAACCAATGTTAAGAAAATAAACTTACAAAATTAACAAAAAATGTTGAAGTTTGGATTATTTCTGTCATTTCACATTCTGGAGTTATAGTAAACAAAACTATTATAATTAGTATTTGTATATCTTATTTGATAAAAATATTATGTATTATTAACTCTGTATAGTAAATTTTTTATCAAACTCTATTATTAAATCGATCTTAACGTAATTATTATTATATAAATTTTAATATATAAATTTTATCATGTTTAACTTTATTTATGAACTTAATTTCAACTTTAACTTTTTCTAACTCTTAAAATTGATGGAAGCTGATTTCAATTGAAGTTTATGATAGTATTTGTTTTTGTGATTGAGATCGGAGGAACATTTTCCTAGAAAAAGGAAAAACATTTTCCCAATATTTTAAACATTTGCGTGCTTGAAAAATGGGAAAGTATTTTCCTCATTTGTAGCCAATATAAAAATCCTATTGGAAAATGATTTCAGACCTTAACTATTATAAAAAAAATTTCTCACCCGCCCCACACCTCTTCATTGGCCCTCGAAAAACCCTTGGCATCACACACCTTCGTCGAAGTGCACTTTCTTCATCGATAGAGAAGAACTCTTGCGACATCATCGCACACCTTCTTTGTCTCGCATGTGTAGGAAAAAACCCTCGGTGTTGTCATGTACATTCTTTATTGTCATGCACTGCCTTCATCATGCATCCGAAAAACCCTGATCGTCATGCGTCACGCATCAGGTAAAAGTTTGATCTATTTTCGTCATGTGTTGTACATCAAGTAAAAATTTGATCAAATAAAATAGATTTACTTAAAAATCTTTAATATGAGTTTAATGAAATTCAAAACGTTGAAGATCTCCGAGATATTTTATATTGTATGAAAAGATAGTTAGAAAATGTTATAGTTGAACAATTTCAACAACGAAAAAAGAAGATTGTTAATCAAATACGTATGGATATTATGTAAGTTATGTAAAATGATATAAATAGGTGATTTTCATTTATAATTTTCTCAAAATAATGGTTGAATTTCGATGGTTAAAAGTGTATTGCTACATTAATTTAGACCAACATTACGTAATTAGTTGAATTTTTATGTTATTACATGAAAAAAAATCATTTTACCGAAATTTTCTTCATTTTCTGTCAAATGCATAAATGCTATGAAAAAAATTTCTATAACGTACACAAATATCAGAAATTTTTTCCCAATAAATTATTTTCTAGGTACAAAGACAGGTCCTGTGGTTGGATTTATTTAAATAATAGATAATATGTATTTTCATTTTTTACTGTATATCATAATTATACACAGTAATATTTATAAAATATTTTTAACATTTTATGTAAAAATATATAAAAATATTAAAATTTTTCATTATGAATCATATAATTTTATAAAAGACATACATCTTATCGTATCTTATCTTATCAATTTCTATAATTTAATAAATATTATTTATATGATGTCTATTTACACAATTTTCGATGTAAAATGATGATCCCATGTGCTGAGCGGGCAGAGGTGCGGTTCAGAGGGCATTCGATTTCACCGGTGAAACGGGAGACACAAAAGACGAGTTTTTTCGAATGACGTACTTTTCTTTTGGGCGAAAAACGTGTTTTTTTTTAAAATGGCCGTTGTTTTTGATTTTGTTTTTTTTTTAAATGATGCTGTTTAGGAAAGTACGATGGCAGAGGTCAGAGGTGGAAAGCTGTGTTTTTTGTGTGTAGATGATGTGTTTCCTTTTAATATGTTGTAACGGTGAAGAGGGAAGTATTTGTTATCAAGGTATTATTTATTTATTTTTAGTTTTAATTTTTAAAAATATTATTATTTTTAAAATAATATTTACATTCGTCAATTTACATTTATATGCTTGCGAGTATTTCTATCGTCGTCAGATGGACGTGTTGTGGATTTTCTTATTTTATAAATTATTATTTTTAAATATTTTTAATATATTAATAAAATTTTAAATTCAAGACTTTAAGAAAGAATTAATAAGAAGTCTTTTAAATCTCTTTTATTTTTACTTTATTTACCGTGAAGTCAGTTTTAAAAAATAAAAAACTACAGTTAAGATTAAGTATTAAAATAAATGAACTTAAAATATCATTTACTCTCATTTTTACGATGACTTTTCTATTTTTCAATTCACTCGTATATTATTAAAAACATTATTAAAAATAGTATTCTCTCTCCTCTCATTTCGTTTACTTAAAAATATTTTTTTCCCATTTTTTAAATAAAAAGTGAAACTAATAAATACTTTTAAAATTTTACAATAAATCATGTGATTAAAATGTTTACGCAGAGATTTATATAATAACGTGAATATTCTTAAAAGTGAAATGAATATATCTTAATTATTAAAGTATTTATTTAATAATTGACGTACGGTGGATTTTCATTTGGCGGTGAAAGCCACGGACCACTCTTCCGCTTGTCCTCTGGAATGCAAACACCATCTGCGAACCGCTGATGCGCAGAAGAGAGAGAGAGAGAAAGAGAGAGAGAGAGAGGAGAGAAGTGGATATCTATCAACGGTGTACGGGTATGGACATGCGTGGCTCTCAAGAAAATCGGTCCCCGGCCGGGCATGTGATTCCCTGGTACCGCCGGTGCATGTACGGCAGCAGGCTTTTCAGTGGCCGCCGGGTGTGTTTGGAAATATTTTTTGATTTAAAAATTATTTTTAATATTATAATAATATAAATAGATTTTTAAAATAATTCTTTTATATTTTCTTTCACAGTTACAAATCACTTTTATCATCATCTTATTTCTACTTTTTCCGTTTTTAAAGCAGAAAAAGGTGTCATCGAATGCATTTTTTGTTTGATATTCTGTTTAGTTGTTATTCTTTATTTTTTTACTATATATTATAGTATCTATCAGATAATTTTAATATTTTATATTAAGATCTTATTTGTTTATAAAATTTTTACTATGTACTTGTATTTTTTATTATATATTATAACATTTTGTAATAATATTTACTAAAGAACTTTAATATTTTATACTAAAATATCATATTTAAACATTTTCATCGTAAATTGATCATGTAATTTCTTAAAAAATGTAAATCTCACTTCACATAATTCTACCTAAATAAGTAGAATCAAGTGAGGTGAAGTTTAGGTAGAATTGGTGATGTGAGGTGAATTTTTTCAAGAAATTATATGATTTATGATGTAAGTATTTTAGTATTTTTTTATTGTAAAATGTTACAATTATTTGATAAATATTATTGTATATCATAATGATGTATAGTAAAAAATGTGAAAACAAATAGGACTTGAAACAATTTTAGGTTAATAAAACATAGTTAATAAAAGTTTTTACATTAAAGTTATATAATGATAATAATATATAAAAATTATATGAATTTAAAAATAAAACCAGTGAAGCTACTTTCAAACAATATCTAAAAGTACTGACAAGGTACCAAACAAACACAATCAATAATTATTTTGTATTTTTGAGAAAAAAACTATAAAAAGTTTATTATTAGTTGCAGAGAAAACCTACATATTCAAAAAGATTGCGAATAAAAAAACAAAGCTTCACAGATAAGCATAGAAAAAGCCAGCTAACTAGCTTGCTCACGAGGTGATGATGTAAACCACAAGAAACAATGATCTAACCACAAAAACCAATCAATCACAACAATTTAATTAATCAAAGGCAATACCTTTATGGTCTTATCAAGGATTGAATCTGTTGAATGCAAAATTATCACCGTTTATCAGAAAAAAACTGTAGTATCTCCCGGAAGAGACATCATACCATTTTTGGTGATCAATGCTTATTTTTTATTTATTTTTTGATAAAATATTGAGTCCGATCAGAACCACAAACTTAAAATATGTTTAGATTTTTCCTTTGGTAACCCCATGTCACGTGTATAAAAAGTCAATCACCGTAGATTCCAATGAGCATGTGATCAACAGGCGCTGAAGCAGATGCATCCAAGCGAGCAACTGTCTTTTTTCTTTTTCTTGGGGGTCTAAAATTAATCAAACTCGTCAGAGTACTTGTCAATATTTAAATATAAATAAAGACTTTTACTTTATTTATTTTTAACTTATTTCGATTTTTAAATTTATTATTAATATCATTATTATTATATAATATTTTTTTTACTTAAATTATTATGTAATTTTAATTTTATTTACGAAAGTAAACAACTTCAATTTTATCCGGTTATTAGAATTGAAAAAAACTATTTCCAAATGTACTCTTTGATTGATGTTAATTTTTGTCATAAAATTGAACTAATATTATAAATGAAATTGAATTTATATAGTAATTAAGATAATAAAAATTTATATATTAAATTTTTTACAATAATAATAATATTAAAAATAATCAATTTTTAGAATTAGTCAGAACTAACCTCAAAAAGTAAAAAATGCAACGAATCAAACTACCTTATAAGGGGTTCGTGCCTTTGTAAAGTACAAGAAATGATAAAAAATAATGAAAAAATTAACTTATTATTCTCACAATTTTTTATTATTTCTCGTACTTTTTAAATACACAAATCTCTTATGATGTGTCCTCGATACGTGACTCTCTTATTCTCAATTTGGCGTTGTAATCTGTTTGATGAAAAAATTAAAATTAATTGCCACTACCATGTCTTGCCAACACTTTTGATCAGCGGTCATCTTTCGTCATTGTCACCTTCACCACCATTGTTGTCAAAATGTCTTCAATTATCTTGATCATAGCAGGAGAGTTTGGTAAAATTGGATTGTTCGTTGTCATCGAAATATTGTCAAAATGGATTGTTCATCGTTGTCTTTGTCCTCACATCATTTGTTTAGATATTTTAGTGAAGTAAATTGAGTTTCACGATTTTTAAAAAAATATATGATTTACGATGATAGTAAAAAATATAATTATATAGTAAAAAAATAAAAGTTATTTAAAAAATGATACTATAAAATGTTATAATGTATAGTAAAAAAAATGATTACACGGTGATAAATGCTGTAGAAAAACGAAGCCCACGTCCTCCCTTCCCCCTGTCATCTTGTGTTACAAGCATTCAATTCTATCAAAAGCATGTTTGGTAAAATTGGAAATAAAATTAAAAATTAATACAAAATATTAAGTATTAAAGAATATTAAAAAACAAAATAGTAAAGAATATTGATAAATACTAAATATTTATAAATTTTTTTGTAACGTACACACACCTCCCTGAAAAATTTTCCATTTTTGAATTTTAGTTTCATTAACTTTTTTAGATTTCATTTTTTTGAATTTTCAACGTACACAAGTAAATTCTAAAAATTCATTATTTAATACATTATTTTATTATTTTATAAACCGTACGGTTACATCATTTTGACGATGTTAAACATATATCAAAATTAAATTCGATAAATAGTTAAAATTAACTTGAGCATAAAAACAATTTTTTTGTAATTTGAAATTTAAAAATTTCTTTTTTAAATTTTTTAAAATTAAACAGACGGTAATATTAAACGTTAAAATTTAAAAAGTACGTGAGTTAAAAATACAAGCCACAACCAAGATTTAAAGAGTACAACACAAAACTAAAAATCGATAAAAATAATAGTTATATCCAAAGGAAAAAAATTGATAAATAGTTAAAATTAATGTGAGTATAAAAAATCTATTTTTTGTAATTTACAATTTCAAAATGTGGTACTTTTGTTTACATGTCTAAAAATCCTATAATTTTTATTCTCTTTATGCGTCCGTGAAATTCATAAGAATTGAATTGAATTTCTCATAAATCACTTATTTATGCCAGTAGAATTGAATTCAATTTATTTCCACAATACTGTTTATTTTTCAGTTTATGATAAAAATGAAATTCAGATTTATGAGGTATGAATCATTTGAATTTAGCTAACTTGAATTTCCTCGCTCGCTTATTTGTCCAAATTTCTTTTTTCATCAATTATGAAAAGTGCACAAATACCTCTATATTAAATTTATTTCTACCTAATTCAATTCTGTTAAGAAATAAATTTTTATTAATTTATTTTTGATCAATTCCATGTGTACAAACACATCATGGTGTATTTGTTTTTATCCTATTACTGTATAGTCAATTTTAACAACCGTAGAGAGTTAGATTTGAGAATATGAAACAAAAACATTAAAGTTCTATAATAATTTATATGATAAAATTTGTGTATAGAAATTTAAATAGTAATGATGATATAAAAAAAAATTATAGATGTTAAAATTTTTAAAACTTAGGACATATTTGTGTATGTGAAATTAGTCGAAAATGAATTAATGAGAATTTATTTTTGAAGTAAAATTGAATTAAACAAAAATAAATTTAGTACAAAAGTGTTTGTGTACCTCTTAGAATTAAATGAAACAAGAAATTTTAGTGGTTAGATGAAAGCAAATGAGGAAACTCGAGTTGACTGAATTCCAGACGATTTATACATCATGAATCTAAACTTTAATTTTGTTGTAAACTGAAAAGTGAATAGTATTAACAGAAATAAATTTAATTTAATTTCATCAGTATAAATAAATAATTTACGAAAATTAAATTTATTTCAATTTAATTTTTATAAATTCCTAGGTCTAAGAATGATTTTAATTGAATTTTTTTAAGATTAGAATAATAATAAAAATATTAAAAATAAAAATAATTCTGTAAACTAAAATAAACGACAAGTGAACGAAACTTTAAATAAACGGGAGGATGTTTTTTTAAGTATCTGAAGGTGTGGACCGGAGGCCGGCAACGTGCAGCAAATCCACGGGGGCCGAAGGCACATGCACGTCGCTACGGACAAACGAAGTGTCGTGTGGTCGTGGGTTCGATTCCTGGAGAAAAAAGAAGAAGAAGTGTCGCTGTTTATTTTTTCCCCCTTTTTAAATCGACGGTAGATCTTGATGACCTACCAGGATAAAATAGATCACGGAACCTCAACCAAGTTGCAATTTTTTTATTTTTATTTTTGTGGGGGGGTGTGGGGGTTTGTTATTTCGAGCGGTTGATAAGATAATGCACAGATAATGCACCGCTTATCTGTCACCGCCACCGCGGTCTCTTTGGAAGTACTCGTCCAGTACGTACGCTGCCGACGACCACATGCGATGACGGTGACGTGCATTCGCTACGATTTAAATATTGGATGAAAATGTCAGTTGATTTATTAAAAAATATGATTAAAAAAATTGAATCACACGTTATAGGCACGTTTTAGCGATAAAAATAAGTAAGATGAGATTTACGTTATTTAAAAAATAATAATTTATAATATAAATATTTTAATATAAAATATTTAAATTATTTGATAAATATTACATAGAATATTGTGATGTACAGTAATAAATGGATTTATACAATAATTAACTTATAGACAAATAAGACTTGTAAGTCCATAGTGAATGCTTTATTTGACAACTATTTTTCAAACTTTAACTTTAACTTCATATGAATTTTTAGGTGTTATTATCACTATATAAATTTTAACATATAAACTTTTATTACATTAATTATTATGAAAATCATTTTTTTTAATATAAAAACATCAAATTGGAACTTAAAAAAAACATTTAAGCACGAGTACCTAACAACATTTTTAATAAAACAGAATATTCAAATATTGTTAAAAGCATTTTTCAAAAAGCAAACTCTTTAAGGGAAAAATTGACATTTTAACGTATAAATATTGTAGAATGTTGAATGTTGTATAAATATTTAACTTTTAAATTTAAAATATCGTAGAATGTTGAAAATTTGCAAAATAGGAGAAGTTGAAAATCATTTCGAGCACTATACATGCCCTCACATTATTATAGACAGATTACGGTAAATTTAAAATAAATTAATAATAAGTTGAATGATTTGTCTTTTATTCAGTTCTATTTTAATCAATATAGGGTTTTAAAAAACATTTTCTATTACTTACAATTTGTTTGCGTTTATAAGTGTAATCCTGAATTAACTTTAATATTATGTAAAAATTAATTTTTAATAAATGAAAATGTTCGTCTTATATCAAATTTAATTTAATTATCTCTACCTACAAGAATATTCTAACAGATTAGATGTCAGATACTTATTGTGAATTTAATACAGCCTATGAGAAATGCAAGATCTCAAGCTGCCTAAATGTTTTCATTTTTTTCTTTAAATTCAAGAGTAAATCTTACATTTAAAATAGGACCTGCTTGTAAAAAAAACCAAAAATTAAAAATTGAGATGAAAAATAAAGCCCAACCATGAAAAATGTCTTTTTCCCTGGGAGTGCTGGTTTGAGTGCTTATGAAAATGTCTGGGCCGATTAACAGAGTTCAGCCCATAAGCTTCTTATAATAGGCTTGTAAGTCCAAGCCCAGCCCACAAAAATCACGGCTATTGTGGAGTTTTCAAAATTACAAGTATTTAATAATAAGATGCCCAATGTATAGTAATTCAAGAAGTTAGACCTAAGACCTCATTTGGGTTTAGTTTTTGTCGATTTTGAAATTTAGATAGAGTTGAATTTGAAGTTAGTTTCGTAAACGAAATTAAATTTATATGGTAATTAAGATGTTAAAAATTTATTTAATAATAATAATATTAAAAATAATTTTAAAAATTGACTTCAAACGAAATCTAAGAATATGACCTCTCTAATATTTATTTATTCATTCGTGATATTTCGATTTAAAAATGAGTAATGTTGTATTTTTTAGATAAACACTTTCTCTGAGTACTTAAAAAGCCTTTTTTTATAAATATTAGGTGCTTAAAAAGTCTTATTTCTTTATAAATTTGTATAGACAACACATAAGGTAAATCGATCTATTAAAAATATAAAAGTTTTCAAATATAAAAAACGTATATAGAGATTTTTTATAAACATTTATTAATTCTAATAATCGTGATGGTTGAAATGAAGAGTAATGAAAAAAATAATATTGTATAGTAAATTATGTGATTGAAATTTTTATAGAAGAATTTGTATAATAATAATGATATATAAAAGTTTATACAGAATTTAAATAAATAATACCAAAGAGTTCAACTTTTCATATATTTTCATATTTTATAGTTATTATATAAATTTTTGTATATAAAATTTTACATTATAATTTATCATATAACTTTAATACATTTATGAAATTAATTTTAATTTCATTTTGTTAAGAACAAAGTTATATATATATAATACTCTAGTAGTACCGTTAGAATGTTATTTTTACTAATTATACAAAGTAAGTTTATATAGTTATAACTAACTATACAGATTTTCTCTTATATACGGTACTTTGTTGAGTTATGATTTAATTCAACGAAATAAGTTTATATAGTTATGGATAACTATACAGATCTTATTGTATATAATAAATTTTTTAAGTATTTTGTTAATTTAATCGTATTTGTATAATTAATCAAATTTATTTTGAATTATCTAAAAATAATATTACCAAAACTACGAATAACTATATATATATATATATACACGACATCTGGAAAAGACCAATATCAAAAACCACACCAGTCACCGGGGAAACGGAATCGTGACCTCGCATGGAGTTGGAGGTGAGAGTGGTGGTAGGGATCAAGAGTTGCTTCGTCTCCCTCCCCCTCTCCCTGATCTACGTCCTCCAGTCCGGCGCCAGAAACGGCGTCCTCCCTCCCCTCCTCGCTCTAGAGCTCCGCTCCCTTCCCGGAGACGCCCGATGGAACGTCGCGTGGGCCGGCTCCGCCTCTCCGTCACCGGCGATCGAAGTAACAAACCGAACTTCTGCTCATTCTCTAGTGTCATGGAATTTCGTTAGTTTGATTGTTTTTGTCGTCTGTATAGGTTCCTAAGCAACTGGCGGAGTGCATCTCCTTGCCTCATCGAACCGTCGTGCAGGTTAAGGTAACTTCGAACTTACCGAAAGCTGCGGCTGTTTCTATAGAGCCGTGTACTGAGGATGATTGGGAGATTCTGGAGCTGAACTCTGATCTCGCCGAAGATGTCTTTCTGAAGCAGGTGGGCCAAACAGTTGCTTTTTGTTGTATATTTTCAGTCGATCCAGTGCGTTGTTGGTTTATGGAACATGTGATGTGAAGTCCGTCTCGTTCTCTATTTCAGTTGAACGAACACTTGAATTCTACAAAAAAAACTCATAACGTATGGTATTGGGAGACACGCAAGGTACTGGAAGAGAGAGAGAGAGAATTGCCAATCTTCTGTTGGAAATGGATGTAAATGAATCCCACCCGTTCACAATTGTGCTTTCCAAAGAAGCTTTCAATCTGGTAGAAATAAGCCATTGAGGATAGACTGGAAATAAATCAGTTCATGTTTGGATTATGATTAGTTAGATGTTCGTTTTATCTTTGAAAATTATTTATTAAAATTCACTGAGAATCATTGTATTTTTATTTTTGTGATAATTCAAGTATTTTTACTCAATCTCAACTTATAAAGTCGCCAAAATTATTTATTAATATCAAAATATTTTACCTTTTAAACTTACGGCATGTCATTCTTTTTGAAGAAAAATGTCTAAATAGTGGCATCAATTCTTCCATTCTTGCAATTTCCAAAGTTTTCTTAATTGCTTAATGTAGTGTTTTTATCTTTTTCAAAATCAAACATCATTGTGGAAAATAATGTAGACAGCTATGCTTTCCCTTCACATGTCTTGTTGTGGCCATGCCAATTGCATACTACAACAATATCCATTCTTGATTGTCATTTGATACCAGATTACGGTCTTGGACTCATGATTTATTGTCTCAAAAGCTGTGTTTTAGAGAACCAGTCTTATCGATACTTGTTTCTTTTATTGGATGTGCATAAAATTGTAAATTTTGATATATAATTTTTATATTCTATTTAAATATGTTATATTCTTCTTTGTTGCAAAAAATGGAGAAACAGACATTTTAATGTCGTTTAAATGTTTTTTTATCCCAAACTGTTAAGTTTTCGGAAAATAGGAAAAAACTGTTTTAAAAGGCATTTTTTCCTTTCTAAGGTGGTTTCCCCTCCTTTTCAGTTCGTTAAATGGTTATTTCTTCTTATTTTTTGGATTTTACCTTTTGAGTTGCTCTCAATGACATTAATTTACCATTTTGATACTTATTTTGTTGTTTACAACTTTAATTGTTCTCATTATATACGTAGTTAGTTTTAAGGACTTGATCGTAACTGATAACTTCACATATACAATACAGTAAAATGCTCCTGTTGATGTCACCAGGAAATTTTTCCTGCTGGAACCTAATTTTTTAATTTTTAAAATTAAAATTTATCAATATAATTATTTAATGCATACTACACTTTATTATGTATTAAAATATATACTTAATCTAAGTAATTTTTATTATTATGTTTTCATCTAAAAATATATGGTTGAAAGTTAATAAAAAATTGGTGAATTTTAAAACTTTCAGATCAATGCTCAATACTTATTTAATTTAAGTAAAATTTTTACATCTATTTATAGTCATCTAGTAATAATTTCATCCATCCATGAATTTATAAAGATAAGTGTAGGTGATGTCAAGAAAGTTACTTTACTGTCACTACTAAAGAATTTTCCCTACTCCACAAAATGTTCTTGAATTATATTACATGTAAGCGAATTAAATTTTTTTATCCAATTAATTTGATGATAGTGATGATTGTATGCATGTAAGTTTATTTATATTTATTCATCTTTGATTTAATCCAATTTTCAAATAATTCCCATTTAACCCCTTGTTTAAAAAATGTTTTCATTTCTAATCCTTTCTATTTTTACAACATTGATATTCTTTGTTTCTTGATGATCAATTTTATTTTTAACATAAAGTTCATACTTGATGCAGGTTGGGGTTGTTCACGAGGGGATGAAGTTTCCTTTGTGGTTGCATGGTCATATGATTGTCAAGTTTGTTGTTCTGACAACATCCCCTAAACAAACTGTAGGCATGTAGATTTAAAACTCTCATTTTATTTAATTTACTTTTTATACCACAAAATGCTTTAACTAAGTGAACATTTGTAACATATTTAGTGCCTAGATAATTGTTAGTTACCAACCTATTGGAAGCACTATAGAATTTAGAACTATAACTGAAAACATGTATCTGCACAATTGGAGCACATGCAAAATAAACAACTAAATGTGTTTGTTTCTGTAATGTTCGGCTATAGATCACATTCACAGCATTTTCCTGCTTAAGCTTGCAATTGTTGCCTTTCCCGGGCAGTAGTTATTGTTTCATATTTAGCAAAATGAGGCTTTATCATGAGTTTGAATTAACTTGGCTTTAAAATAAGGATGTATCCTTTCTGACAGTTTTCCTGTGGAAATTTTAATACACAAAATATTGTCTCATTCAACTTTTACATTAATTTTCATGCACTTTTTTTTCAGTGCGACTTGTACCTGGAACAGAGGTTATAGTTGCACCAAAATTACGCAGAAAAGCCATAGATACGTGTCAAGATTGTGCTGAAATCTCATCAAAAGAGCATCATCAAGCAAGGTCACTACTACGTGTACAGGAAGATCACAAAAGAGTAATTCATAAGGTTGATTTCCTAGGGGTGGAGTTAAGGGTTGGTCTTACTACAGCCATATTTATGCATCCAGAAACAGCTATGGGCCTGTCATTCAGCAATCTCCAGTTAGTTCATGTATTGCCAAAACCACATGAAGATCATACTCAAAATGTGCCTTCTCGTAGACATACAATAGTTCGGCTTTTGTACTCAAATTCTGTAGCAAGGGGGCATGTTCTCATTCCTCATACTCTTTGTCTGTTTCTCATGACAAGAGTGCATTCTTGTAAGTATGTGAAGTAATTCAATTGTCTTTGAGCTATGGTAATTTATGATGTTGGTTGCAATCTTTATTGACCTACCAGAAAATTTAAAAACATTTGCATTTATGTATCTTCAAAAGTGCCTTTCAAATTTTTCGAATATTTTTTCATCATTAGATGACAAATGATGCCTGTAGAGAAGACTGTCATTTTCTGTATTGAAAAATTGAAGTACAAATATATATAAGACTTGGGTAAGCCATATACCTATTATAAATTATAATATACACTAACATTCTCCTTTAAACTGTAGCATAGATATTCATCATGCCTAGCTTGTAATAAATATTCTCAAATACTCTTACACTTAAGTCTTTGGTGAGAATGCTAGCATGTTGTTTTGGTGATGGGGTGTGTGGTGTGGAAATAATTCCATTTATTACCATGTTTTGGATGTAGTAATAATCTACTTCAATGTGTTTTGTTTTCTCATGAAAAGTGAGATTGTTAGTAATGAATATTGTTGCTTGATTATCACAATGTATATCCATGTGTCCTTGTAGCAAGCCCTAATTCATTCAATATGGTTTTCATGTACACCATCTTACATCCAATTTAAGCCATGGATTGATATATACCTTTGCACTAAATCGGGAAACTACATTCTATTTTTTACGTCACGTCACTAGATTTTCCTTAACATACCTGCAATAGCTAGATGTAGATTTTCATTTGCCTTGGGCTCCAACACATGTAGAATTTGAGAAGACCTTAGCATTTAGATGACAATGTTTAGCATAAATTAGGCCTTTCCTAGGTGCTTGTTTACTTACCACCACAGAAAGTAGTCATATAGGGTTGAGCCATGCAATGGGAGAGACATAACCCACTCCTTAAGTTTGGTTGAAACTATGGATAACAAGTCAAACTTTATGTATCAACTGTACCATTGGATTTATGTTTTATTGTGTAGATCCAATGACATGTGACCATGTTGACTTCTATAGGTCAAGGAATTAGATCCCATGTTTGCCAAGAGGTAAGGTTGGACATTTTTTCGTCCATGGTTGCCTTCTAGTGAGGTAATTTTAGCACTTCATTGTGATTCTTGGGAATAGACTCAAATAGCATGGCAAGTGCAATGTTTCAAAAAGAGAGATTCAAGCGATGCTAGGAAATGAAATTAGAAATAGGATGAGTGGTGTAGGTGTGTGTACCCTTTCATATGGTTATGGAAAGCTTAAAGGGCTTTAACACGTTGTGTGAACTAGCATTTGTGGAGGAAGTCAGTGGTTTTTGTTGTGTTTGTCATCAATGATTATATACCTATAGTGGTTGAGGAGATGCTTGCTTTGTTTCTGTAGGAAGCCTTATGTTTGTATGTGCCAACCCAATTGGAATAGGCAAGGGAACACACCTACACCCACCACAAATACAAATTCGCACAACGTGCTAAAGGTGGATAAGAATATCCAAGATGTATATGAATATAAGAAATGGTACAGGTATATGTATATGAATATATCTATTGAATAGATATATCCAAGATGTATAAGAATAATCACCAATAAACACAATGTAATGTTTGTGACTAGAAATAGAGGAGACTCTTGTTGATCCCCAAATATCACAATCGACCAACTTAAAAAGACTCTAACTAGATGTAATATGCAATCGACGATAGGTAGCACAATGATACTTATCAAATTGACATGACTCCTAATTAAAATTGGAAATGGTAAACTAAGGTAGCACCTATTGAAGCTTTAGGTGAATAGGATGTCTTAGATGGTAGTGTCAAAGTATAGATGACTTAAAACTAGTGGTGTAGTAAGCAAATCTACAAGATATCTCATTTTGAACTAGCAGATACCAATCTTTGTCATACAACCTAAACTAATCCTTCTTTTGTCAACAAGTCCTAAAAAATATAATGGAATGAAAAAATGTGATGGAACAAGATAGATGGTCGATAATGACACTAATAAAAAGCAAATTTATTTGGAAATCATGTACAAATAGAACTTTATCAGGGGTAAGTTGAGAGAAGTAGCTTGAATGACACCTTGTTCAGAAATGGGACAGGTTTGTCTATTAGGAATATAAATAGAAGTGACATTGATCAAGTTAGAAATGTAGCTGAATAAATCATGAGTGCCTAATTTATGGAAGGATGCTTTCAAGTTGTATCAGTTTTGAAGGCCTGAAGAGTGGTAGTATCTAAGGAGGATGTCATGGCATGAGAGGCAATCACAAAATCCTAACATTCCTAAGAGTTGTAGAAACATAACATATTTAGTCACAGTTATTGTGGAAGTTCTAGTAAAAGTGGAGGTCTCAGATTGATTTGCCGAGACAAGATCCAATGCTGTGGTAGACAACTGTGTCTTCTCAAGTTTTCCAAATTTTTTCCAATGTTTGTCTGAATAATGATTAGTGCAACCACAATGTTCAAAAGGCAGAAGGTGACTATTTCAACCTCTACCTTAACCCTAACTACGTCTACATCCTCAATTTTTGATTAGTCAGTCATTGAAGTACAAGTAGGAGAAGACATTTGCAACACCTTGGAGAAAATAGACTGTAAATTTGGAACTTGATCACCTATTAAGATTTGAGTTCTAATTTAACCAGACACCTCAGAGTTTAAACTGTGAAGGTAGGCCACAAGTACATGCTTGTCATGATATTGTCTCAACTTGTTAATGTTATTAATCAGGGGCTGATGTATTTCAAGCTCATCAATAAGACCTTGAAATGTAGTGAAGTGCTCTTGGATGGTGCATTCTGCTTGATGATCTATAAAAATCTTCTCATTGACCTCAAAGATCCAATTGATATTCTTCTCATAACCATAAATAAGTTGCAAGATCTAATGGAAAAACGATTTTCAGGAGGGAGATCAGATTCCCAAGGACAGAAATCATAAAGGAAAACAAAACAAATAGTTGGACTATAAAGATACAAGGGATTCTAGCCATGACTACTCCACTTTATCATCTATAGCCTTTGCCACCTTCCAAATTCTTGATTATTGGATCATACACTTAAAAAACATGGATTTGAAGTGGCTCTCATGACATGGGCAAGTCACAAAAAATTCTGTCGTTTCTCTCCAACCATCTTCTTTTCCAAATTGCATGTGGATGAAGAAGCTACTTTTTCCTTCATGCTAATCCCCTACTAATTTGGGATTCCACATTCAAAAGTCTTGACAATGCATTTCACGATCATTTTTTGGCTTAATTGGGTATTGATAACACGCTTGAAGCTTGTTTTATAGCAATCTGGGTAGTATATTTTATATAGTTACCACATCACTTCTCAAATGCAGTGGCAAAAATGATGATCTTTTTGGTTCCTATTTGTTTTGTAACTAACACAATTTTTTGCAGTATTACTCTGCAACTTTTGTTCTGTAGTCTCATTGAAATACTTTTTCTAAAGAATCCAATTAACAGATATTATCTTCATTTGAGTCTATTGACACTGGAAATTCGTTTGAGTTTGTCTTGAACTAATGATGATTTTAATTGATTTGTTGCTTATGTCGTGATTGCCTTTAAATTATATGCACTATATGCAATATGCTCTGCTATAGTTTTATACATTATCTCTGAAAAAAATTTGAAGCTTTATGACCCTATAAGTTATCTTTGTTCTTATTTAAGGATGTGAAAGGTCTCTCATTATAAAATGCAGGTTTAAATTCAATTGAGTCTAACATTTTTACATTTTCTATATTGTACTATATAATGTTGGGCCAAATTCATGTAATAATGCAGTATATTTAGGTATTAATGATTTATTTTTAGTAGAGAATATAGTTTATTAATAATATAAAATCTGAAAATCATACCATTACAACCGTGACATCATATTCTTTTATATTGTTGCAAAACTTAATCTGGGAAGTATATGATAGTTCATATATAATTTTGGGCATAGAACACCATGGAAATTGAATAGGAATTAGATGCTATTCTACAAAATGGTAACATATGCTAGGTAATATCACATAAAGGATTTCCCAAACGATGCACTTTCTGAAATCTTCTGTCTGCTTTAACAAGAAAATAGCTGGTAGAGGTTGGTTGCTGGTACACTTGTATTTTAGTTTACTTGAATTAATCAATTGAGACTTCAATATCTTATCTCGATGAAATAATGATAAAACTGATAAATTTGCTGTCATTTTTCATCTTTGTTGTTCATTCTAAAGCACAAGATGTATTGCATGTCAAATGACGGTTTATGTATATTCCTGCAGGGGTTTATGTGAAAAAGATTGATAGAACTCTCAGGAAGGATGTATCCACGTTAACTCTTTCTCCTTGCCAGTTTAAGTTGCTTGGCAATAGTAGGGAATCTGATGATAGTAATAGCTTAAAGAATCTCAAGAATAAAGATTATTCCTCAAATTCTGCCTTGGAACCTAGTGCAGATGTACCAAATTTGTCACATCATGATAAGATTTTGTCCTCTCTCCATGGTGTATCTCTGAATAACAGTGGTGAGTCTGCCAGTAAATCTAATGCAAAGCAAAAGCAATATTTAATTCATGCATGGGTTACTGGTCAACTAAAGGCCATCACATTACTTTCTGGTGTGGATGTTAATTCAGTTGTTTTGGTTGAGGAAACATTGCTTCATTTTGAAGTGATTAACACTAACAAGGGCAATATCACTTGTAAGGATCCCATCGATGTCTGCTTTGTATTATTTTCACAGTTTGAGGAATCATCTGTTGCTGGGTGGGACTTTGGTTTTGTACCGTCCAGTGAAACTGAAAAAATAAGCAGCAATGCCTACAAGGGCATGGATTTAGATATTGGGATAGTAGATTCTGGAGAACCCATTTCTCTTAATTTTGATTTGTATAATAGTTCGTACAGAAAGTATGGTTCTACAATTTCTTCTTTGAATTGGCTGAAGATACCATCTTCAGATGCCATTAACAGTGAGTATCTTCTTTATTCAGGTTCATTTTTGTTGTGGGGATCAACTAATACTGCCACCTCTACCAGTACTCTGATATCAGATGACTGATAAAGCACATTTATCTCTCAGGATTGACAATATTGTTGTCACCACGTTTTGGAAGGTTATTAAGTGCACGTCAACTCCCTTTACCTGGACATGTGCTTATCTATGGGCCTCCTGTGAGTCTTAAAATTTATTTTCTTCTAGATGCATCTACTTGAAGCCAATTAGGCCAATCAATTTACTATCACTTTGATGCATCTAATATATTTTAATTCTTTCTCTGATTTGTTACTAGCTTATGTAAAGCCACCATTGCCACAAGTAATAATGTGCCATTAATTATATCAAATCTTGGATTCCATCACAGCTAAAATGACATCTGTAGGGAAATCAGTTGAACCAAATGTCGGAGATGAAATTTCAACTAGCCAGAAATTTGGCTTGGTAAAACAATAATACCAAGTACATTGGAGATTACCTGTTATTGGGTGATATTTTGCATTGTATCAAACCAAATTCAATGATTTGGTTGGTACTCATTACATTGTAAGATTTGACTCAATAAAACAAGTTGAAAACAGTCTCATATATTAACAAAACCTAGTTGAGTAATTGAAAGAGTTTCTATACTATGTTATAGGTAGAGTTGACATTAATACAGGCAATGTGGGACTATCTGTCCCAACACTCCCTCGCACGCGTGGCTTGGTTAGGATAGGCCTGCACGTGTTTTATAGATAGAGTGCATAACCAGACTTTGATATCAAGTTAAAAGTAGTCTTATATATCAACAAAATTCAGCTGAGTAGTTGAAAATGTTTCCATACCATGTTATAAGTATGGTTGACATTGATACAGGCGATATGAGACTATCCGTCCCAACAAAACATATCTTCTGAAAGTTGTATATATCAGTCAAATGCAATGATACACAACATTTCAGTTCTTGCTCCCCGCTTCTTCTCATACCCCTCCACCTTCTTACATTTCCTAGATCTTTATTTCATTTACTTTGTCAAGCTCTCCAAATTGTTGGAAAGTCCAATAAATATCTTCAACATCTGCTTGATACCATTTTGTGGAATTGAAAGATCTTCATTTTCTCTTTTTCTCTAGATCTAAGGTATATATTATTGTTATTTCTCTCATATCAATGACATCTTGAATTCCTATGTCAGGTCCATGCTAATGTGAATTTTTCTGTTTTTTTTTAATTTCAGTTTTTGTAGTTTTTTCCTTTTAAATTTTTTTGTATTCTCAAAGATTTCTAATTGAAGTTGAAGATATCTTGCTTAAATTTACATAAATAATTGTAAATACATTTTTGTATTTTCCTTGATTTTCTTTCAAGGATTTTTATATAAAGTCAAAGATATTTTGCATAAATTTACTTAAATGGCATAGATGTTACATAGAATTGTAATTGTAAGTCCGTAACTTTCTTTTCTTTAATGCTCAAGTGTATCCTGATGTGGTTGTATTGCTGTAATCAAATAAAACATGCATCATACTCAGCAATTGATTTCTGGTTACCCAATAGATTCACTGATTGATGCTTAGGAGTTTGGTGTCTATGAAGATGATGCACATTCTCCATTTCTAGTATGCCTTCTTGACGAGGCTATGTTGCTAGCCACTTAGTAGAAAACTTCCATGAATTCAAGTTAGGTAGACCAGTCAATTTATGAGGAGGCTGCTTTTTGCTTCTCTTAGTATTCCTTCTTCTTCTTGGGCTAGGCATTTTAGGGAATGTTCAAGTAGTATTTGATGATAGCCAGGTCTATCCTTTTAATATTTAATAATTTCTTGTTGAACAGATCAGCATAGTTTTCTAGAACTTAGATGGTTAGAGGGTGAAATTGGCAATCCTTACAGGGGTGGGGTGTTTGTTTCCTTTGAAAATCATGGAAAAAGAAAATCTAGAACAAATTTTTAGGATTTTTAACTATTTGTGCTAGATGGGAATTTTGGAAATTTTTTTCAGAATTTCCATTTGTATATACATATTTTTTTTGACATTTCCCACCCCTTAGAATAGGAAAAATCATTAGCTTTCTAGAAATATCGTCCTCAATTCCTCTCTCTTGATTTTGTGAAACTCCCTATTGTTGCACTAAACATCTCCTAATGTATTTGCAGACATCTCCCTTTCTTCTAACGTCGTTCAAAATATTTTTGACTGTAAATCACTCCTTTTGTAATCGACGTGTCTTCTCCCTTTTCCTTAACATTGCTTCACTTCTCCCAACGCCACTTCTCTCATTCTCCCAACCCTTTCTCTCTTTTGTGTTTCCCCCTCTTCCTTTCGTGTTTTCCTATTCTTTTGACGCTATAGATCCCCCTTCTCTTAATCTTTCTTTTATACCTTCTCCCAATGTTGTTCCTTTTGACCCATTATCTCTTTTGTGTTTCTCTCTTCTCTCAATTATACAAATTTCCTCAATTTCTTTTTTGCATTTGACGACTTATGTTGAGAAAGAGCATTAGAGAAGAAGAAGGGGTTGATGAAAATAAAATATTAAACAAAAAGAAAATATTAACAAAAAAATATTTAAAAAATAAAATATTAAAGAATATTTACAAATTTCTAAAATTTCCATGACGTGCACAATCAATCTTGAAATTTTTTTCGTTTCTTGATTTTCCTTTTCCTTTTCTTTTTCCATTTTTTATATGTTTTTTTCCCAAATTTTCGATACGCACAAACAAGCCTTAGGTGCCTATTCATCAATTAATTGCCTAGGCATCATTGTTTTTCTCTCATTCCTGGCCATTCAACTAGATTGGAGTTAGGCTTTATTTGTGGTTCAACTAATTGTGTGATTGTCGTCGTTCTTTTTCCCTTAGCCCTAGTTGGCCAATGTTGCACCCATAGGAGTTAAGTTTATTCCTAATGCAGCCTTTTTCATTGATAATGTCGAAATTTATACATAGATACAATGTGGACAGAATCAACTACACCTTGGTGAATGATCAGTTGAGTACGATGTGTAGTTTGATCACCATATAGTTGTTTATGACAGTCAACTATTGTTTTCCCTTGCTCAAGTTGACTAACAAGGTACTAACACACCGGTCATCATGGCACTATCATTGAAATCATATAGTTAGGTCAACCTGCAGCCAAATGGTTGGTTGAACGTTAACTTTTGTAATGGTTCTCAATATATGATGTATGGCGTACCCAAGCTGCCAAAGATCCTTTTCATCAATATATGTGTTCAATACCTAGATTGACATCACTAAGAACAAAAAAAAGACATCACTAAGACATTTTTAAGATTTACTTTATGAACTTGGAGCACTTCCCCCTCTTTTATCTCTTCTTCAGTCTTTACCCCAATTGAACCCGCTTCATTACCATATCTCCTATTTACCACTGATCGATTGTCAACTTGTGGAGAAGACTTTGTGTGATGAGTGTCTTTATCTCTTACTTCAGGTGGTGGCACTTGTTTGTGGTGGTTGGACACCAGGTCAAATTTACACAATAATCCCCATCCCAAGCTTTCATGGATGGGTTTCTTTGTTACAAGGGCTATCTTAGTGGCTTTGACTCTTTAACTTCCATCAGGAAGCATGTGCATGTGACATTTAGAGTTGGTTTGGGAAAAAGATTGGTCTCAAATTCTTGCATAGAATCCATCTAGTTCTCATTCTCATTATACATATTATTGTAGTGTTGATTCTACAGGAGACCAAAGGCTCGTGTTTGGGAAGTTAACTTCACCGTATTTCTGTTCCTACTTTTTTAGGACATGCTCTCGTCTGTGCATCCATTGCCCCTTGAGGAAGGTCACAAATAGTGGGGAGCTTCTCCCATTTGCAGCAAGGTGGCTTGCAGAAGACCAAATGCCTCTTCCACTTTGCATAATGGGGTTCCATAGAAGACCTCGCATTAGAAAGATGATGGATTAATTAGAGGCTTTTAAATAATGATGGTATTTTGCTGTAAAAAAGCTCTCCTTTGTAGGGAAACAATGTTCTTTCACACCTCTCTGGAATCATTTGATTCCAAAATGAAGCAGAGAAATACTGCTTCTCCAGTGCCACATTTTCTATGCTATTTCTCTCCCCAGATCTTTGAAAATCTTTTCATGGAGTGGATTCTTTTTTCTCTTGTTTGGATTGAAGATCTGCTCCAACTTTGGAGTTGAAACTCAGTTGCTGGAATTTGGGGTACCTTAATGATCCCTTAGTTGTGCAAGGTATTGTACAAACTCATAGTTTGATCGGGAGGCTATTTATTCTTCCTTTGGTGGCCTTTCTCCTACTTGTTGGTTGGCTGGCTGCTGCTTTCAATGCTTGTTACCCTTGCTATCCTTTTTCACTTAGATGTGATTGCTCATCTACTCCAATGTTTCAAAGAAAAACTAGTAGACTTTCTTTTGTTGGATTAACATGGAGTCACTTGGCCATTGCTTGATTGTGTGGAGAGGTGGCCAATATCTCTCTCTGATTTCATCTGTGGCCATTGCTTCATCAGCATTTCCCTGATTCTTCACAGTCACAGTAATATACCATTTTCTCTTGGCACAACTTTTCTTCAGTGGAGTCAGGCCATTTTTATCAGTTGGAGTGTGGAAAATCCTAATTCTTCCTTTTCTTGTTTTCTCAGGGTTGTGGAAAAACTTCAATGGCCATTGCAATTGCTAAATACTTTGAAGAACATGAAGAGATTCTAGCTCATATGTATGTTTCACTGACATTTATTCACAGAATATGAGGCTTTTGGCATTCTATCAGCTTCTATTGTAGGAACCTGAAGGTCTAGCATTGTTTTTATTCATGTTCACTTGCAGAATTTTCATTAGTTGTTCAAAGATTGCCTTAGAAAAGAGTCAAACCATTCGGCAGTCACTTATAACCCATCTATCAGAAGCTCTAGCTCATTCACCCTCTCTGATTATATTTGATGATCTTGATCGTATTGTTTCATCATCTTCTGAAATGGAGGGATCTCAACCATCAAATTCAGTCCTTCAGCTTGCTGGGTTTCTCATGGATGTTATGGATGAGTATGGGGTATGCTAAATTACCAGTTCGTTCAGAATTGTGCCTCCATTTCTTTATTTGTTTAGGATGATTACCAACTTGTAATGGCATTGGCATGGTGATGTTTTTGGTTTTGCATGCAAAATAGGAAAAAAGACAAAACACTTGTGGGCTTGGACCTATTGCTTTCATGGCTTCTGTTCGGTCATTTGAGAATCTACCTCAATCTCTTACTTCATCAGGTTGCTTTCTGTTTCATTTTATATACTCATCCCACTTTAGTTATAGTATCTGCTGCATTACCATAATTCACTTACATCAAACAACTCGGCATTTGTATTTGTTTTGTTTTTCTCAGGTAGATTTGATTTTCATATTCAATTATCTGCCCCCGGTGCCACTGAAAGATCTGCTATACTGAAGCATGAGATAGAAAAACGCTCAATAGAATGTCCTGCAGAAATTCTCTCTGATATAGCTTCCAAATGTGATGGTTATGATGCATATGATTTGGTATAGCTTTCTTTCTTGGCCTTGCTGCATCTTGTGGAGAATTTTCTGGTCTAGACTTATTGTGCTTAATATTTAGTATACTGTTTTGATCTTTTCAAAACAAAACTTTTGGTGGCATTTTCTTCTGGAAGGTATAAATTATGCCTCATGTGTGATCTTTGGTTACCCCTTAATTGTAAATACGAGTTGAATCCGATATGAGTCTGGCCATAGGGTGAATCATTGGCCAAAGAAAACTTAAAGGTGCATGTGCCTTTGTGTGTGTGTGTGTTTGACATTAGTAAAATCTTTTGTAATACATTGAACCACATAATGTGGAAATTAGGAGTCACCTGTAGTAAACTTTTTTTGACAACAAACATAAACAAAATTTTATGGATTTACAATAAAAATTTGAGCTATAATCCCACTACGTGGAGTCAGCCATATGAATCCTTTTCTTTTATGTATTTTTATCTATTGTCAAATCTTTTGGTTAAATTAAAAAAATCTTTGGTTAAATTACATAAATTTGTTTTTTTTATAATTCCAAACTAAGTAGGTTTAGGCCCACTTATGTTTTTTTAAATTTCTTTTGGACAATTAATGTCTCCCCTAATTAGTGTATTCCTTGATTTCCTAAATATGGCTTAATCACTTAAGTCGATTTTTTAATTTTATCTTTAATTAGTGCAACTCCCATTGTATTATTAATAAAATTGTTTTTTAAGTTATCCTCTATGGTAATAATTTTATGAATTTAATTGTAAAACTTTTATTCACAAATAGAAAATGGAGTGAAAAAGGATAGATATCATCCTCCCTATGTAGTGGATTAAGGCAATGGTTGTGTTGGTTGTTGCTGTTGTACAAAAAATGTTGCTGTTGTTTGGGTTGTACAAAAATTTTAGGTGTTTATCTCAAGCTAATGCAAGCTTTTAGTAAAGAATTTATTTGCTTGCAGGAGATTTTGGTTGATAGGGCTGTACATGCTTCTATTGGTCGTTATCTATCTTCATGTGCTCCTATTAAAGAAAATAGAAGGCACATCCTAACGAAGGATGAATTTTTACAAGCAATGCAAGATTTCACGCCAGTTGCCATGCGGGGAATCTCAAAGAAGATTCCTCATGGTGGCCATGGTGGCTGGGAAGATGTTGGGGGGCTAGCTGACATCAGAAGAACTATTCAAGAGGTTTGTGTGTTTCCATTTTCTAGTAGAGCACTACTCTGATTTGAAGTTAATATAAATTACAGGAACCAGTGGCAACTTATTGGTTACCAAAATTTAATCCTCTGCCATATACGGGTTCTAGTTGTAATGTCTTGTGTGGCAGCAATCTCTAGTACTCTTACTGAATTTTATGGTTAGTGCAACGTTGTGATCTTGTATTAACTTGGAATTTTTTCGACAAAGTGATGACTAACAACTAATTACCAAGCATAATGGTTCTTCAAATGAATGGGGGTCAAGGGAAAAAATAGCATACCATTAGGTTATGAAGTAATGTTTCAATGTTCCTCTTGTTCTAATGTATTTTATAAATTGAGCGTACCATTCTGTTTTGGAGAGTGAACCTTGGCACAATTATAGGGTTCTATTGTCAGCTGATGGTTACTGGTTCAAAAATAAAAACAGCCTCTCTGCACCTGGATTGAGGTTGCATACCTGTGAACCCTTATCAGTACCTGGTATTGGTGGAAATTTTTGCACTTCTCTTTCATTTGTTTTATCAGGACTCACAATAGAATACTTCCAGGGTCAATATAAATTGGTATTGTCATATGATTCTTATGCACTTCACAAGTATTCCTATAATTTAGTAGTCACCCCACACGTGTTCTGGATCTTAGTGCTTTAGGTTAAATAATCAGTTACACTTATTTTCTAATTTATCAGCTTAATAGTATGGTCTTATCTTACCAATATTGTTGTGTGTCTCAGTTTTTTTGGAGTTTCAAACCAATTTAATTTTTTTCTCCTCTTGCTAGCAGATGATCGAAATGCCTTCCAAATTCTCTTCTGTATTTGCAAAAGCACCTTTAAGACTAAGGTCAAATATACTACTTTATGGACCTCCTGGTTGTGGAAAGACACACATAGTTGGGGCTGCTGCTGCTGCTTGTTCTCTAAGATTTATATCTATCAAAGGGCCTGAGCTATTGAACAAATACATAGGTGCTTCTGAGCAAGCTGTAAGATGCATTTTGCGTCATAATGCCTTTTGGAGTTGCTTTCTTATCAGAACATTGTCAAGAAATTTTAAATTTTATCACACAAATCGTGATGTGGTCAAAAACTATAATCTACTCCCTTACAAAAAATTCATTGATGCATTCATGCAAACGTTGGTGTAGGGATTTGGCTTAACTGTATGTTATCCATAGGCCATATCATTTTGTTTGATTAAAGTAAATATGGATTAATTTTGACCTAGAATTAAGGAGTGGTACCTTAGAATTAAAAGGTATAATGTTTAAAAATGAATACATGGTGGAGAAGCTTAGTGACACAATATACTTTTCAGTTTCACATGCATAATTATTGCTATTGTGAGATATTTGTGATACATGAAAAGTAAAGTGATATATTATATATGTTATTAAGCATGGTATTTGAAGTATGCTGAATTTAGTAGAAACTTTCATCCAGTATTTGTATGTTAAATACATAGCAGTAAAAAGGAAGTGTCATTTTTGTATCTAACAATTTGACTCTCCATATCCCATATTGGTGGGAATGTCGTGTGCTGGGATAACCGATAGGAAACTTATGCTAAATTGACCTAATAAAGGGCTCATATAAAGACCCACCTAGGAACCATTTATGTAAACACTCTCTTCTCAAGGTGAAACATCTAACATAGCCAACTTGCATTAACTTTTACTCAACGTGGAATTAAAAACAGCAATTGTAGTGGTAGTGTTGTAGTTGTACTGCTGTAGTAAAAACAACTGTAGCAAGCATAGCAGTTGTAGCAATAGTCGCATCAACAAATGGTAGTAATCGATAGACAATAATGATAGCCGATCAAGTACATATTGTAGAAGCCTAGAATGCAGGTAGGCAATCACACTGTTTTCGATGAGGAATTCAACTATGGTCTGATGGAAAAAGAACATGTTCGACTTTAGTAGAAATATCAATAGAAGTTTTGTCAAATCATAGAAATCTAAAAGAAAAACAAAAAAAGGAATTTTTATATGAAATTTTAAGATAAGCTAAAGTAAAACAATAATACATATTAAAATAATTAGAACAATTTTTAGGACTTTTATGACATTAGAAACACAATATACTACCAAACTAGAGTGACAGTGTACAAGAATTTATTTAAAATACATTAATAATGTTCTAGATAATAAAAAAATAATGCTTACCTTGTTAAAGTTAAATCTACAATGCATTGTTGGAAATCGTTCATAGAGAAAATACTACTAAACTTCTCAAATCAAACATGTGATCTCTGTTTGAGTCTATGGAGATCCTTCCATGGCAAGCAAACACAATTTTCTTTCTAAGCTAACATACCTAGGAGATGACTCTATAAATACTTGTTTTGACAAATTATCATAAAAAAGACATTTTTCACATTAAGTTAGTTGCACGTGCCCAAGATTGATTTCTGGCATGACAAAGCAACATTTACATAGAATTCAGTTGAGTCGTAGGTAAGGTTGTTGCCTAGTCAACTTGGTATTCCTACGTAAAACTGTGTAACTAGCTTTTACTTGACATTAAACACCCACTTGTATGTGACTATATTAGTTTCTTTAGGTTGAGATACTAGGTCTCATGTGCCATGAAATATTAAAGCTTGCATCTCCTCATCCATAATAGCCTCTTGTTAGTTCTTGGAAAGTAACTTAGAAGATACAGACAAGCCAAAAGTACAAAACGAGGGGTGTAGTTTTTTATAAGAGATGAAGTGTGATATGGGATAGATAGTGATGGATCTTTTACCTTCCCTTATAGCATTGGGTGGATCAAGATCATTTTGTGGTGAATCTGTAGTTATAAAAGTGGTATTGATAGTTTGTGTAACAATAGTTGAAGACATTTGTTAGTAATGAGTGCAAACTTGTAAAGGACAAGGAGCTTCTTCCTACCCAACTATTGGATCAACCGTTGAAATAGAATCAATCCTCTAACTCTCATTAGTAGGAATATTTGCAAGGACATATGACACAAGCATACGCAAGAATCATCAATCTTATTTTCAAAAAATGATTGAGACTCAAAGAAAGTAACGTCATCAAAAACTACGTATTTTTTTGTAGATGGAAGAAAACACCCATACCTTCGTTGAGTCTACGAATACGTAATAAGACATATGATATACCAAGGTGTTAGTTTATCAAGATTAGGAATTATATCTTGGACAAATACAAGACAACTAAAAACTTTGAGAGGAAGTGAAAAGAGTTCCACATTGGAATGTAATCATTGGTCTAAAATCTTTCCCTAATAGGAGTAGATGTTATTCTATTGTTAACATAGGACATAATGAGAATGATATTGGACTGATAGTGTAGTACACCCATCTCTCTGGCATAAAGGTCCAAAGCTACAAGAAGATGGTGATGTTTACACTCTGTAATTCCTTTCTGCTGAAACATGTATGGGCATGTTGTTTGATGAATAATACCTAAAGACTCACACTTTTATTGAAGATTGGTTTGAACAAATTTCAATGCATTATTAGTGTGAAGTATTTTGAGAGTAACAACAAATTGATTCATTATTTTAGCAAATATTTTGTTGACAACATCAACAATGTTAGTGTGATCTCTAAGTATATAGACCCAACAGACACAAGAATAATCAACAAACACATAATGTCTATATCCAAATATAGATGTTCAAGCAAAACCCTAAGCATTACAATGAATAACTTCAAAGGGACTTTGACTCTTAACTAGACATAGACCTTTAAAGGTTGAACATTTATGTTTATTCAATTGACAAGACTAGCATTGAAATAAAAACATTGATCCAAGGTAGATTGAAATTGATGATGCTAAAGTAAATGTTGTATTAAGTTTAAGTGTGTATGTGGGTTCAATTTTATATTAGTCAAAGTTATCGTGTGTGTGTTATGTAGCTTAAATAAAAGAGGCCTTATATTTAGTTAATGGACATATCTTCCTCTTTTTCTTTATTTTATAGCATGGTATCAGAGTTTCAAGTTTGAAAGTCTAAAGTAGGCAACCTTAGGTGAGTGGGAGGGAACCTTAGCTATTATCCTCCTCCCAACCAACCATTCTTCTCTCTCTTCTACAGGCAACTCTCCTCTTCCTCTGCATAGGTGGACAACTCCCCCTTTACTTGTGTAGCTTCTCCTTCATTGCAAATCCTAGTAGCACTTTCGACTATTCAGTAAGTGGCTTTTCCTCTACTCACAATAGTTGAACAATGACTTTAAGGTTGTCCCCAAATGGGCGACTCTTGCCTATGTACAAATGGGCAATTTCTCTACTTGTGGTGTTGAGCAACATTACTCTTCCACTTGTGTCCTAGAGAATGGTGTGGCGCTTGCATTTGCCTCGTGCAGCTCCTCATTGCAAACCCTAGTGGCATGTCCATTCTAATGCCCCAAACCTCACTCTAATACCATGTAACGAAGAAAGAAAAATGATGATTGATTGTCCTAGATTATTTGTATATATAGGGTGGTTAGGGTTTGGACTAAATAGATATCCAATAATTAATTAACCCATAAATCAGGACAGAACATATTACATAATATATGGCTTATCAAAATAATCATCTAACACAAATAAACTTACCATGACATATGAGTATAATATATTCTTAAAAATTCACACTACTTTAGGGTTTGTGGAGCACCTCGCATTAACAATTCATGTCAAATTTTTTTAATTTGATGATTGATAAAAATTGTATTTGTAGAAGCATATGTGTAAGTTTCTTAATATTTTACTTATACAATATTGCTACTACTAAATTTCTATCTTTTATGTTTCTCCTTATTTATCTTATTATGTATAAGTCTATTGCAAATTGAATGCTCAAACTTGAGGGGGATTGAGCTAAGTATTAGGATTTCTATTGTAATTAAGTTTAGTTTTACATTGGTTAGTGATATTTGTATGAGTCTTGTAGCCTCTATATAAATAGGTGTAATCTTTGTTAGTGAATATACGTAGTACATCTTCCACCAATATTTTCTTCTTATTTCTCCATATGAACTTTCTTGACTTTTCATGTTATACACACACTCCTTTTTTCTGACATTCTTAGCTTTTCATTTTCATTTTCGACTGAATTTTTCATTTTCGTTTCTGGACTTTCTGATATATACAAATAGACTCTTAGTTGATTCATGCACTTTATTGTTATCTTCGTAGAATTTGAACAAGGAATGTTCTTCATGCACTTTGTCAAGTGCCTATTGTTAATTTGGATTGCTGAGTAAGAAAAATGTTCACTATAACTTCCCAACTTCCATAGGTGTTACGTTGGATAGGAGAGTTTGCTGCTGTTGATTTGGAAAAAAATGCATTGTAACTGTGAAGATGTGGATAGAAATCTTGCTATAGATCTATTTTCCAATTGGTCATGTCAGTGACGTGCAATGTCTTGTTCTATGATTTTTGAAAATTTTCATGTATGAATTGTAGCTGCTTTGTCTTTTAGAAATGTTTTCCAACGTGTTAATCATGTATCATGCCTTGACATTGGAAAATTTTCCAAATAAAATCATATATGTATCCTTAAGTGTTGTTAAACATCAAAGCATGTTTGAAGATCGTCTATGATTTTTCAAGTGAGCACGCACGTACACTGTATTACTGACATCTATGCTGTAAAATTTTAAACACATTAAGTTTAAGTGTCATGCTGGTTGTTGCCTCTCATTTACAAAGATTTATCTCAGATCCACTTTTGATTGTCTTTTATGTTTTAAAACATAGAATGAAAACCTATAGTTAAAAATGTTGTAAGTGCCTATTGTCTTATTTTATTGAAAGAATATCTCAAGAATGTAATCCGTAAAGCATTAAGAGAAAACATTAAATAAATACCACATAATAAATACTCAAAAACCACCCAGGCTCTCCACCCACCTTATTTATGGGTGGGCATATTATGTTTCATTTGTAAATTTTTTATAAATACAATGCGTTACTCAATAGCTATTGGTAAAATTTCTGAGTTGTGTTTTTATATTATTTCAGGTTCGAGATTTGTTTTCAAAAGCAGCAGCTGCAGCACCTTGCCTTCTTTTCTTTGATGAGTTTGACTCAATTGCACCAAAAAGGGGTCATGATAATACTGGTGTCACTGACCGTGTTGTTAATCAGGTAAACTTTTGCATATCTGTTTTCTCTAGTTGTTTTTTTTTCTTACGATTCCCCTGGTACATTGGGTCATGATAATGCTGGTGTCACCGATTGTGTTGTTAATCAGGTAAACTTTTGCATATCTGTTGTTCTCTAGTTTTTTTTCTTCTTTTGACTCCCTTGGTACGTTGCAGTTTTTGACTGAATTAGATGGCGTAGAAGCCTTAACTGGGGTCTTTGTTTTTGCTGCTACCAGGTCAGTTTGTATTTTCAATAGAGGCTTCATAATCATGGTATGAGAAATTTGTTAAACTTGTTGAAAGGGAAAATAGATATTAAACAAAAAATTAAGTCTAAGGTAAAATGTGCTACAATAGATTTTCTTTTATTTTATGGAAATCAAACAAACATTTTATCTTTTTGGAACACTCCATGGACTTGACAAAGTATTTAATTGATGATATCTACTAAGATTTACATAAACTGGGAACCTTCGATGTAAAGTTTGTAACTATAAGTGATTTGGAAGAAATTCAATCATATATACTTTTGTTTGAGTTTGAGTATGTATTAAGGCTTCTTAGTTTGTATTGTAAGTGAGTTTAGGCATTTTGTATGGTTAATGGACATATCTAATCTTCCACCTATCTTCTTCTTTTTATTTTTCCACATGGCAACAAAGCTTAGATTTTGAAAATCTAACTTAGAGAAAAAAATCCTAGGTGGTGAGGAGGAGGTTGGCTGTCACCTCCTCCCAATTAACCTCTCCATCTCCTTTTTTCTCCTCTTTGTTGTGATTCAGATGCAACTTTCCTGACGAGTGTTCTTATAGCTTGTTCTCCTCGCCACCCCTCTCTATTGTGATTCACACGTGACTCTCGACAACCCCACTCCTCTTTGTCTACGTGGGTGGTTTGAGAAGCTCTTAGTAGCATAGTTGCTCTTGCAGATGGATCCTCTTGCTCATCACTCTCATTGTGTGGATCACCCCACTTGTGACCAGGTTCTCTTCGTTTTTACCAGACAGTTTAGTTATTTTTCTCCAAATTCTCTCAATTGCTACTCTCCGTTGTGACCAGATAGTCTCACGACCCTTGTTGCTTCTGGGTTCTGACCTTTTCAATTTATCGATGTAACTCCAACTCATGACTAGACCCTCCTCTTTGGGCATCTCTATTCACCTCTTTGCAGTGTCCTCATATCCACGCCCTCTTGCCAACATCAACATCTGCTGCAACTCATTAAGGTTGTTGCTATAAGGTTGCAGAAAAGGGGACAGTACGAAGGAGAAAAGGAGAAAAGAAAAAAAGAAAAAAAGAAAAAAAGGGTGATGTTGTGGAGCACGTGTAAGTGTTTTTAAAGAAAAACAAAGAAAAGGATAGAAAGAGAAGGGCAGAAGGGTAGCATAAAAAAATGGTGGAAGTTAAAAAAAATAAAAATAAAAATATTGAAAAAAATATGAAACTGAAAAAAAGGCAGAAAAATGTTTAATATTCTATTATTTATCATCCAATCTTTCTCGTTTATGGATACCTCACATTAAAATTTCATACTTTCTCTTGAGGTTTATTGTTACCTCATATTAAAAATCTATATTCTCCTTTGGTGTTTGTGTAATCTCATTTTAAAAATTCATGCTACTTTTGAGGTTTGTAGAACACCTTATATTAACAATTCACTTCAAATCTCTTTTATTAGATGATTGATAAAAATTGTATTTATAGGAGCATGTGTGTAAGCCTCTTAATATATTTAGTTACATAATATTGTTATTACTTTTAGATTTCTATTTGTTATGTATCTTCTTTATTTTTCTTATTTATGTAAGAGTCTATTGCAAGTTGGATGCTTTAACTTGAGAGGAAGTGTTAGAGTTTAAGAATGTAATAGGGCTTCTTAGTTTGTGTTGTAAGTAAGTTTAATCTTACATGGATTAAGTTATGTTATTCTCTTTGTGTAGTCTCTATAAATGGAGACATTATGTTTAATTAATGAACATATCCATTCTTCCGCTTATATTCTTCCTCATATTTCTCCGCAACTTCAATATTGTGTCAATTTATTGATAAGATTTCAATGCCAACAATTTGTCTTGTTCCCACTACGTATGGTCAGTAATCTTTTTGACTATTCAATAATAACAACAATTCAAGTTATAATCTTATTATGTGGGATCATCATATAAATCTTTTTTTTTTCAAATATTTTTTTATATTGTCAAGTCTTCTAAATTCTTTTTTAAACTTCATAATTAAGTAGTTTTAGGCGTATCTCTACTTTTAAGTTTTTTCTACACTAATTTCTATAAGGCTATTCATTATAAAAAATTAATGAAAAACATAGGGCACTGGCACTTAAAACTGTGCTGGTTTGAGGTCATTATCATAGGTCCCTATTCTTGATAGAATACAACAATGCAACAATTGTTTAATTGATTGGGTAATTCGTTAATGTGGATACGAACTATTATTCTATAAAATGGAAATCAGAATTCCTATGTAACAGAAAAATAGAGATGGCGTTGTGTGTGTGTGTGTGTGTTTTAGTGATAGTGTTTTTGTCTAGATTCGAATCTAGGACCTGTTTTTATGTAATGGAGTAGAAGGTCAATTATACTATCCTACTATTGGTTTTTGAGTGTGCTTTTATTGTTAGTTTTAAGTTTTACGAATCATAATGCATATATCAGAAGGTCAGTATTTGTGGACTGAAGCCAACATACAAAGTCCAAAATACGTGGGATTTGGGAAGAAAACAACAAAATTATCCCGGAAATTAATTATTGGCTGGATTGAAAGTCTGGACTCTTCAGAAAGATAGAGCTTATATTGATTTTAAAAATTCAAATGCTAACTAATAAATGAAATTTCAAATTTCATCTATACCATTTCAAATTAGTCAAAATCAGGATCCATGGGTCTTTAAGATTATCTGTTCCTATGTGTTCTGGAGTGACCCTAATTGTGATTTCTATATCTATACCATACAAAGTCTATCTTCTATGCCCTTGCAAGAACATGTATGTGCCCTTGACGATGGGAAGAATGTGCAATCAAAATCATCATGTGGACTAGAAGGAAGGTGGCATTTTCCTTTTAATATGTCCTTAAGGTCATAATGGTATGTGCTTTTGGAAATGACGAGAAATAATGTGAAATGATGGAAAATAATAAGTCAAAATTTTCACCATTTCTTGTTATTTCCCACAAATTTCAAAAGAACAAACTCCCCTTGAAGTTCTAAAAGATGGTTGATCATCATCAATAGACAATGCAAAGGAACTTAATGCTTCTGGAGTCGAGTCACTTCCCTTCATATGCAGATTTTTTGTTTCTTTCTTTGTTGTTTGCATCCACTAGTGCTCTGATGTTGCATTCTGGATCAGTCGACCAGATCTACTTGATGCTGCCCTTCTACGACCTGGAAGGCTTGATCGACTACTATTTTGTGATTTTCCATCAAGGCATGACAGGCTTGACATTCTTAAAGTTCTTTCAAGAAAGGTTGGTAGACAAACTTAATATTTAAATATTTCTTCATTTTTGTCTGTGTAATTTGTTTCTGATGTTTTAGGCCTTTTGGTTGGTGTTAGGTGTACACATTAGTCTTTCAGGTGTGAAATTTGGTAAAATGTTCAGTGTTGAAATTATTTTCAAAGCAAATTTTTTTACTGTATTCATACAAATATCAGCTAGTGGGTAGCTTCACACTTTCAATATTAAATCACATATTGAAAGGGGATTCATGAACTTATATGCCACCAAATTTTGAACCATGATTTATAGATTTTTAAAAAGTTTGGTTTAGTGCCTTTTTTAAAATCTGCATGCTTAATCCTATGCCACATTTAAAAGAAACAAGGTCTACAGTTGCATTTTTTATATTTTCTTAGCTTCCCACTTCTAAATACATTTGCATTAAATTTCAGGATTGAAAGGGAGTGTTTTTGAATCTTTGACAAGGACACTGATATAAAAAGTTTTTGGTAGATGATATAAAAAGTTACATTGCTTTATTACAACACAGAAACACTCCAAAATAAGGTGACATTTTTATTAGAGATATTTTATTGGATGCAATTAATGATTTGCGGACAGGCCAAAATTCAATAATATTTAAGTGTAAGTCAGATCATCATTAAAAAGTATGTTAGCCATTAATTGTGTCCTCCCATTCGTGGGAAAACCCAACTATCTATTAGTTGATCCTGCTAGTCACTTGACTTACTAAAAAGAAGAAATGACCCTTCTGGACCTCTTGAAGTCTCTGACTTTACACAAAATGGTAATTTCAAAGCGTAAGAAAGAGATATGATGGGAAGCATGACTGAGAATGGTGGCTGGATGGCCGTTCTCTACTGTTTTAGGAGGTTACTGGAAGGAATGTAGCTCTTGATGAATGGACATGGATGCGGGTTCTCCAGCCCTCCTGGTGGGAGTAAAGAAGGAAAGATGGGTTGAGCTCATTGGGGATTGGTGCCAATTGGATTCCCTTTGAATCAAGTTAGTTCACAGTAGTCAAGACGAGAGCAGGGGATTGGAATGATGTGTTCTTTAAGTGTTTTGTAAAAGGACATAGTGTGCTACCTACCAAAATGGTCTAGTCTGTTGATGATGCTGTGGTGGTGGTCACCTAGTTGCAGGGTGGTACAACAGGTCCCCCTCAATCACCATCAATAAGTCTATTTTTGAGATGCTCTCCTTATTGTCAATGACATGCAAGTGGTTGCAAATTCTGCGCCTAATGTGAGTATGATAGAAAAAGTGGAAGTGAACATAGAAGTTGGAATTCATGATGGTGGTGCGATGAAAGTTGAATGTAAAGTGGGATGATTTCCAAAGCATGTCACAATTCTACTAGTTTAGGACCAAAAGGGCGAATGGTTAGAGGGGGTTAGGATAGTGGTGTCATATTACTCCTAGAGAAAGATGGTATGTATGGAGAAATAAGAAGAAGATAAGTAGAAGATTAGATGTGTCCATTAACCAAACATAATGCCTCCATTTATAGAGGTTACATAAACACAACATAACTTAATCCATGTGGAACTAAACTCACTTACAATGCAAACTAAGAAGCCTTAATGCATACTTAAACTCTTACACTTCTTCTCAAGTTGGAGCTTCCAAGTTGTAATAGATTCATGCATAAATAAGATAAACAAAGGAGATACACAACAGACAAAAATTTAGAAGTAATAGTAATATTATGTAAGCAAATATACTAAGAGACTTACACACATGCTTTTACAAATATAATTTTTATCAATCATCCAATAAAAGAGATTTGATGTGGATTGTTGATATGAGGTATTCCATAAACCTGACAAATAGTGTCAATTTTTAAGATAAGGTATTCCACAAACCCTAAAAGAAAGTATAGATTTTTAATATAATAGGAACCAAAGCTTTAAGAATGTGTACATCTGGTTGAACGTGTTCATTAATGAATAAGGTAGAATGGGTAGGTTTCCCACGAAGGTAGAGACCCTCATGATTATAGATTGTGTAATGTTTGATCCCAAGCCCATGCACTGAGATGGAGGACCTTTGTGGTTGAGATAGTTCTTATTCTTGATCAATATTTTGTAGTGAAATGTTTAAGGGATAGGCAATCAGGAGAAGTGAGGATTGCTGAAATTAGTAACTACTGGGGCTTGACTCAATCAAATGATTATGCTAGCCAATTTGTAGTGGGTCATTGCATGCATGACAAGGTAGCAAAGCTAATCATGGGTATCTCTAGTGGACTTCCCTTTTTTGGGGATTCACAAAAGATACAGTTGATCAAAAGATTTGAGCTTGTGTTTTTTATGCTTGTGGTTTTGAACTTTATTCCTCACACAAGTTGTTGGGTAGCAAATGTGTATGATCCATGTGAGCAAGCTAGAAGGTACATTTTGTGGGATACACTAATAAGTTAGATTAACAGTTTCCATCAGATTCTCTTGATGGAAGTAGGTTTCAATGTCACTTACGCAAAAAACAGAAACAACTAATCAGTTAGGGTTGGCTAGAACTCAACACAGTTAATGATCTGTGAGTTAGAATGGGAAAATTTTAATGGAGCCAGGGGGCTATTTACCTAAGTCATTTAGTCCACTGTACTATGGTTTTGTTTATAAGGCTTTATAAAGAGGATTCACAAGCAGTGGATGGAAGCAAATGAGTGCTCCTAAGAAAACTTTTAGGAGGATTAAGGTTCCACGACATTCTTTTTTGCCATTCTTAAATGGTTGAAAAGATAAGGCTGATGCCAAAAACTATGGGCCCATCAGTTTGCTAAATGGAATTTATGTAATCATTGTTAAATGTCTGGGTGAACAACTAAACAGTTGATGACAAGTTTAACTGGGAACTATCAAGCCACCTTTGTCAAGGGATGATAAATATTGGATGGGTTTCTAATGGTATAAGAATATATTGCCTCAATGCCATCTTAAAATTTCTTGGGTTGGTGTAAAAGCTTGTCATGGAAAAATTATTCACTAATCATGTTTGGAGGAAGTGATGAAATGCATAAGCTTCAAGGAGAAATGGTGCAACTGGATTGGTTGCTTGATTATTGATAATGATCGATGACTACTTAAAGGACTTTGTTGGTTGTGGGTGTGAACTTAAACAAGGAGATCCGTTGTCTTTCTTTCTCTTCGATTTAGTTGTTGAAGCCTTTGGTAGGATGTGTAGTATCACCATGCATTACAGGAAGATTTCTAAGTGTCATATGCAAATGGTACATGTCTTCTCAAACACTTTAGTGGAGTAGGTACGGCATTTGATGGCTTTTGAGGTTCTGTGGGTGCTAACAGAGCTGAATGTTAATTTCTGCAAGGCCATAATGGTAGGTGCATGTAACAAGCCCAATTTTCTTGTAACAATAATTATAATTAAAATACATAATTTTATTTTTTAATCGTTACCAATTAGGGTCTTCAAAACCCATGTTGTACCACAATTGTTTTCACAAGTCCCATCCTTCCATGCATCCTTGCAGTATAATCACTGTAGGCCTGAGTTATTGTGTTCTCAGATTGGAATTTATATAATAACCATAAACAACTAAATGCATGACAAATTAACTCTGGGATTCAAATTACCAACTGAGACTTAGCTAAGCATTTATTAACTACTTCAATGACAAATTCGAAAGCAAGAGGAAATGCCTTTCTCATGTATAGCACCATCACAAGTTCAGTAAAATATTTTAAATAATAAGAAGCTATGTAGGAAATTCTAAAAGCCTTTTATAATAACTGTAAAATCACAGATACCACTATTGGAGATGATTCAAGCCAAGCATGAACTGTTCATTTCAGAATCAAAAGCAAAATCAGTAGTAAGTTCATAGAAAACATCGTTGAATCAGTAAATAAGCTAGTAATAATGAGGTTGATGCAGTATCGGTATCAATAAATCAAGGGAATGGTAACAGTATCAGTAGTAGTTTTTTAATTTTCTCTTTATCATTCAGTTATTGTAGCAATTTCCATTGATGCAACACATGGCATTCACGTCGGTAACAATTACCTTTGCCTTATCTTACAGTCGCCTTTTATTTTATGGTACTCAGTACCAAAACATCAGAAAAGTAGGAAGGGTTTAGGGATTAATTACTATCGTTACCAATTGTTCAGTTAGCAAGTGTACTTTAGTAGACTCTAGCAAAAACTTCTCACTTCTCCTTTTCCTCATTACCTGAATTCCCATAAGAAAAGATTGAATTGGGCTCTAAACCAAAGTGGGAAACTTTATTTCCTTCCTCCTCTCTCTCTCTCACTTTATTTGCCATTGTGGTTTTCAAGCCTCGGTGGGCAGGAATATCCCAGAAGAAGATAATATCAATCTTTTTATGGTAACTTGCACTACCGTAATTGATTGACCAGACTGTCAATCATTTCATGCCTCTTTACGGACTTAACTTCTAGAAGTGTTTCTCTCCAACACATGTGGATTGAGCAGTCAACCATTTTATCCTCATTTATTTACAATTTTTTATATTATTATTTTCCCTATTCCTTTTTTTAAACTTACTCCTTTCCTATTTTCTCCCGTTTAAAAACTTTTGGGCTATTACAGTCTGCTGTGATCCTCAGTTAGCAGAGGCCTTTGGAAAGTGGCTCTTCTAAAGAGGGGCTACCAGTTGGCTTGTGCTTTCACTTTTTGCAAATTTGTGGTAGAATTTGTACAGAACCTCCTTTTCGATTGCTCAGAGTTGGCTGATTGCTGGTTACTGCTAGTTGACCATCCTTGGTGGTAAGTTGGGAGTATTGACTCTTTTCTGAGATACTTAGGGTTATACACTATAGGAATGCAAGAGTAAGGTATGGCTGCAGAGGAACTGATGGATTTTTCAGGGATCAATGCATTCTTTATGGAAGTTCGCTACAACAGGTGTGCGAGGTTGTGCTACGTTGAACTCATGAGGATGCTTCTACTTTAGAGATTGATGACTCTATGGGTGTATTGTTATGCCAGATTATGGATTTGTGACTGAATGTGTTTTTAGTGTTTGGGTCCATCCCATTAGGTTTGGCTTGCACTGATGCACATCAGTCAGGCTTATGTGTCATGTTTGGATCATGTCTTTAGTCTTTACTTGTATAGGTATATACTGGTTGTAGTGGTTTATCTACCGGATGAGCTTCTTTTGTTCTTCAATGTAATGCTTTGCTTGATTACTGCTCAATTAAGTGGCCCTTCTGGACCTTTGACAGAAATGGTCGGTGGTACCCTTTCAGTAGCTTAGTATTTTGTTATATCCTACCCTTGTTGTGAGATAATCATAGATTCTACTTTTGTAGCTTACATTTATAGGAATATTCGCATCACACATGTTCCATCGCTATCTTTTGCTTCATAGATAAGTACTACCATTTGAGGTAAGAAATGAATTGAATCATGGAAGCTTAGAAATTGCACAACTTCAGAATAAAATGAGAGAATTGTTTTAGGTGGTTTCATCTCGTCAAAGAAGACCTTTGACTACACCTATAAGGGCATCATGCCCATGTTGGGTATTGGCGTCATCACTGTTGGATGCTGTTTCATTCTTTGTGTTGGAAGACTTTTGACTGCATTTACAATGAATGAGAAATTTCACGTCCCTGTTGGATGTTACCCTTTATCATTACTCTGTTGGATTCAAAAAGCTGAATTATGATCCAACACCTTAGATCATGCAAGAAGAGTCAGATAGAAAACACCCACAATTGTAGTTATTTTCTGGTTAACTTAAAATGAGAACAGCAAAGCCATTAAACTTTAACAAACGCCCATTAAAAATCTAATCATAGCATTCACATCCACAAACAGCAATTTTTGTAACATCCATTTTTCAAATTTTAAAACCATATTTCAACAGCCATTTTAGAAACATGTACACAATCATCACACATTACTCATCAAAACCTAACCTATAATTCCAACAGATCATATTGAACAAATTTTTAAGTTTCATAGTATGTCTTTCAGTATGTTGTATTTAGTTCAACATATACATCAACCATGACTGTGAATTTTGTCTTATGAGATTTCTTTGATACGAGAATTTAATCTTTTTTATTAACTACAGCTCCCACTGGCCAGTGACGCCAACCTGGAGGCCATTGCTTCCATGACTGAAGGATTCAGTGGTGCAGACCTTCAGTCACTTTTGTCAGATTCCGAACTTGCATCAGTTCATGAGTTCTTGGAAAACGCTGACTCTAGTAAATCTGAAGATGCACCAGTTATCAGTGATGCCCTTCTGCGATCTGTTGCTTTGAAAGCGAGGCCTTCAGTATCCACGTCTGAAAAGCAAAGGCTCTATGCTATTTATAATCAATTTCTGGACTCCAAAAGATCTGTCAACGCACAGGTACATCTGATAATTTGTCTTTTACAACTGCTTAATGCTGGCATCAATGTATCCACTTCCAGATTGCATCATACCAGCAAGGCTCCAAGCTAATACTTTGGATAACGTTATCTTGATTATTGTTTTATTTTTCTTGTAGTTAAGAGACGCGAAGGGTAAAAGAGCAACTTTGGCATAGTCTCTAGTGTAGCGTAATACAACCATAGATTAGACAAACAGAGCGTAAGTACAACTCATTGATCTGCTTTTCATTCTCCAAAAGTCTCAACAATGGAAATTTCCACATTTGCACTTAGTGGAAATTTGTTTTTCACACTCTTAAGAAATGCAGGTAATTTAGTGCTCCACAGGGTATTTGAATTTCTTCTAATCCGTGGATGATGTTATTTACATGACATCTTCTTGCATCATAATGTTTAGCAAAATGTTTTTGGAATAATGATTGATCAACTTTTTTCACATCAGAGATGTAAACGAGCCCATGATAGAAGGAAGGCGTAACCCTCCTTAACAGGCATGGTGATATTTATTCTTCCAAAGGCAGAATGGCCAGGTGAATTACACCTAAATCTCATGTATTCATATTTGTATATGCGGAATATGAAAACTTGTGCAACCACCACACCTTGTTCAATGCTTAACCCTACTTGTGTTTATTGCATGCAATACTTTATCATTAAGAACAAAATATTTATGAAACAGGGAAAATTAAGTGAATTAAAAAATGAATCAGCAAATAATAATTGTAGTTTTCTAAATAATTTTTTTTATTTCATACCATTTTTGCCGTGCCAGTGTGAAAGCCAAAAAAATTTTATTGTCTCAGTATGAATTATTTTAGATATGCTTCCACTGATTTACTTCAAAAATTGCGTTGAACACATTTTTGAATTAAAAATGTTTAAAACTTTCTTTTGAAATATTTGAACTTTAGTTTTAGAAAAACAAACATAAAGAATCATAACAATAAGCTAAGGCTGGTGCATAGAAATTTAGCTTTTGTTTTTTAAGTACAGAAAATGTAATGTAAAACCTTTACTACTCTCATATGTATGTTTTTGAGTTCATTTGGAGTGTTATGGATGTACGCTTTGTCATTTTTATTATGAAAAATTAAGCCAACTTCTCAGATTTAATCTCTGCACCAGGAACTTTAATTTTAGTTTTTAATAAATAAATGTATTTATCAACCAATCAAAGTTGCAAATGTAATCTCTTTTAAAATGCTTGTAAATAATTTAACTTGTAAATAATTCATCGGTGAGTCACTTGAAAGTCACTAGAAATATTGCATTGCCTCTAAACATTCGAAAGTAATTGGGGAACGTTTGTAAATGCTACGTAGACGCATTTTCAAAAAGAAATATGAGCAATGACTAACGTTGAGAAAATTTTTAGCCAACTAACTTTCAAAACTAACGTTCACTATTCACATTGAATATCTTGTTTTGATTTATTCTTATATTTAATCACAAAATTTAACCACTGAAGTAATATTTTAGTGGTTGAGAAATTTTTCATTGAAATTAATGATCTTAAATTTAAAATTTTACTGATGTAATAAAATTATCTTAGTGTTATAATTACAAAAAACCCTCAAAATTTAGAAATTTCATTGAAAAAAACTCAGTACATGTTTCTTGAAGCAAGTGTAGGTATAATATTTCGTAAAGTCAAGGCGTTAATGTGATTTTCAAAAACATGTGCGATTAAAGTGACATTTTTATTTCTTACCAGCCTTTATTTAATGCTCTTGTATGCTGTATACTTTAAGAATTTATCCGGATAAGATTATACTCTAATATATCCTAAGTTATTTACTATATAATCCTTTTTCATAATTTTATTTTTAGAGTTTATGCAATCTATTAATAACCGTTGGTAAAATAGATATATCCACTATATTTTCTACCTTTCCATTATTTGATTTTGAATTTTCATTCCATTTTCCTTCACTTCCCTTATTTTTATATATATATAGAAAAATAACTTTATAAATTTCTTTTGCTTAACTTTTAGGGGGTGTTGTGTCAAAAATAAAAACTTTGAAATTTTTTTTGAACTTTCAAGTGTTTATGTATTCTAGAAAATAAGAAAATTTTTTAAAATTTTTCATCATTATAAGTATAGATTTTATTATGATACATTTCCTTAATCTTGTACGTGTTACTTAATTTCCTTTGATCATTGTTGAACTTATAATTACATGAAAAATGTAAAATTATATTAAAAACGTTAAAATATAGAATATTTATAAATTTATTTTAAATTATTTTTTTATAATTTTCGTAACATGTATAAACAATTTTAAAAACTTTTTCGTTTCCTAATTTTAGTTTTTTTAAACGTTTCTTAAATTTCTATTTTTCAAACACTTATCATCCTAAAAATTCAAATTTTAACCAGAAATGTAAAATTTTAATTTTACTAGACTAGTATTATAAATTTTAATTCAGATGATCCTTAAGTAGTTTTATTTGAATTTGAATCGTATACACTCGGAAACTTCCAAATTTTCAAAGCAAATGGAGGAAAAAAAATAAAAAAACCCCAGTCTAAACGGTTTGCCTCCCGTTAACTTCGACGGACCTTGGCAGTGTTTCCACCTCCCGAACTCCTGAGCCCGCCGCAATTAGCAATATAATGGAGATGGAAGTTCCGACAGTTCAGAAATCCCACCGCCGCTTCCTCACTTCTCCGGTGTCGTCGGCCCGCCCCCGCCACTTGCGAATTGATGGAGTAGGGCGTAGATCGGGGCTTTACTGCATCCGTCTGCGAGGT